>JADMLL010000009.1:10857441-11081273 GCA_016920875.1 Columbicola columbae | reverse complement strand
CATCGAGTCAATAAATAATTGATGGGCAGTTGATAGTTTAGGAATGGAAACTAATAACAATTTAGTTTGAAGCTTACGTTGTTGGTTTTGTTGGTAGACCTGATACCTGGAACTATTATCTAGTTATTACTTGCATGCAATGAACGGCTATAATTCTAGGTTTTAGAACTATTTGAGTTTGGTCGTTTGGTCTCGTCACTGAAGACGAACGATCGGCGAAAGGTTGAAATGTAAGCGGGCTTAATTGTTCAAACTTGTGCAGGTTTCATGTCGTTTGATGAGTGGTAATGGTGCTAATGTTCCCCCAAGGATGGAGATGTGCTTGGGGGTTCTTTCAAGTCAAACTATCTCTTAAACAACTTTTGAGTCTTCTCTTATGGGCTCAGACTGGTTATGCTATTCCGAACTGGTGTATTCTATCAACATCCAGCTCCTCTAAAAGACTTCTCCTTCAATCTTATATTCGTTTATCTAGTCAAAAGGCCTAAGTCAAGAGATCCGTTTGCTACTGTACCAAACACTTGTCACAGTTGCCATTCTCCAGGCAGAGTCACCGAATACCAATCAATCCGGAAACTCCTAGGACAGACCCTGTATACCTACCAACAACCAAAAATCTTTTCAACAGCATCTAGTCATCTTATGAGACCTCGATTTAGTTAATTTACGAACCGCGTAAAAACCGAAAAATAAACCAAACTGAAGATGTTACTATGATATCGCGTAAATCCATCAGGTACACCAGTGCTCCTGCTGGATTAATTCAAGACGAAGTTCGGACTACTTCCGGGACGTCTAGTGTAGTTGTTAAAGTTTCTGTCTTGGACGATATGTACGTGAGTTCGAATCCTCCTCCAGCATCCTGTTATAAACACCACACTACAATTTCAGACTAGTTCAACATTTCTAGAAGACATCCAAGAAGTGTTAAGAGAAACCCGTAAGCGATCAAAACCAGAAGCAAGGCCAAAACAAAGAGACTCAAAACAAGCCGAAATCCGAAAAAAGAAACCAAAAAAGGAGATTTGAAGCAATCAACCAACAAGCCTCTCCTCAGTGTATTTTCTACACCAAACTCTCCTCTCAAGGTGTCGTCCACTGACTCAGTGACCTATGTACCAGGTTAAGATTTAACCCATCCACCAGAAGTGATGAATCGAAAGAATACAGCGTATATAATTCAAGGCGATCCATCATAATCGTTAAATATGACAAACTAATGCGTATTTATCACACTTACCGGCTAGTTTATAAAACCCATACCTCGTAATCAAAGTAAAATTTTATTAATTCCGCCATTACGATTTGGATATTTTATAAACAAGCCGGTAAGTATAATAAATATTGAGTGATATGTTACTTTTACCAGAGATTAGTTGGCGATTATGAATAATTACTAAATTATTTATATTTGACCAATTTACCACTTTTACCGTTATATATGTTTATGACATTTAGTGCCGGTTTATAAAATTTCTCACTCGTGACTGAGTTAAATTTAAATTACACTCCACATTACAAGTTGGAGATTTTATAAATTAGCCAGTATATGTGATAAATATGTCAAATAATAAAAGCTTGCTAAGGCTAGAAGCTGAATATTTTATAAAGTAGCCGGTAAATGTAATAAATCTTAACTAATTTGTGATATTTCCCAAACTAGTTGGTGATTTTGAATATTCCCCGGAACTTCGGTCTGTCAAAAGTAACAACTTAATCAAGCTTATCTACTGGATTATCTGCTTAAGATATCAATTTGGAATGAGATTTTGCTCGTTCTACTACAATCCCAAAGCCTCTGTTTATCTTGTAAAATAAAATCGGGAGTTAAGAGAAAGCAACAGAAGTCACGTAATCAAATCAAATGGTGTATGAAGACACATACAATCAAAATGGCGCCCGAGAGGAAGAGATTGGGAGGTATGAGGCTATAAATTTATATTTTCTACAAAGGATTTTGGTTTCGATTCAAATTGCGCAACAAGTTGGGAAAACACAGAAACGGCCAAAACTCTGTGACCTTTTCCTTCCTCCTCCTCCTCCTCCTTCATCTACTCCTCTCTTCTCTCTCTCTCTCTACCTCACCAAAAAAAAATAGTTTTTGAATAAGCTCATACATCACACACACGCACATGATTTATAATAGACTAGAAAATGGTTTATGTATCTTTTGTAATTAAGCCGAGATCTTGGATAATTGGAAACTCATAAATCAAATCGAGAGAGAAAGAGAGGAGAGGGAAGGAGAGAATCCTGCCGTCAGCAAAAACCAAAAATGAAAAAGTTTTCTCGATTTTCCGATAACATGATCTAGAAGGTAAGAGGAGGAGAGGGAGGCAGATAACAGAATCGAAAGTTCAAAGGTTTCCCTCAAGACGCACAAACACATCCATCTGTCTCCGAACCACGTAGGCGCGTTATGATTTCACAAATTGCACAAACGAAGAGGAGGAGGAATTTGTAACCCGATACATTTGTACCAAAGATCACAGCTTCTCGACATTTTTTTTGGGATTTTGACTGGGGGGTGGAGGGGGACCGCCCACGTGACTCAGTCGTAAAATATTAACCCGAGTTCGTCATTTATATCAACCGAATCGGAGGAACAATAAAGAAGGAAACGAGTGAAGAGTTATGAGAGATTATAAATAAGTCAGGAGAAGACATTTTTTTTGGGTGTCTTGAAGGGCGGTGGTGGAGTGGGGAGAGGCAGAAGAATAAGTCGAAGAAAGGAACCAGGAGTGACTTCAAATTTAAAATTTAAATTTTTGAAAGGAGACAAAAAAAAGGTTTTTCTCTTCGGTCGTGTGAATGGAATCATAAATTTGGACGTGATCGCTAACGTTTGGAAGGACAGGAGGAAGACAGGGAGAAAAATGTATACAGTGAGGGAGGAGGGAGAGGAGGATGCTGGGGAGAGATGGATTTTTGGGTGCGCGATGTCCGGGTTTGTTTATCTGGTTTTCGACTGATTTCTGGTCCTGGATAGTATGTTCAGGTTTATAGGTTTTTCAGGCTTTCTGTCAATCGAATCTTTTTATGGTTCTCTATTCTTGATGTTTATCATTCTTTATGGTTTGCTCGTTTTTCTCTTTTTTCTTTGGTTCGTGTTGTCGGCTTCGACTTGCGGTTTCGAAAATGTTCTCGAATTTCTAGATTCTTTCTTTGTCTTCCTATTTCCCTTTGATCATTACTCCCAAACTCGTTTCCAGACTTGAGCATAAAATTCACAACAATTTGCGTCTATATAGTGAATTAAATTTCTGTCATTGACTTCTGCTGTTGCTGTTTTAACTTTACCTTTCTCATTATTATTTTTGCTGTAGGCTTCTTCTTCTTGATGTTCTCTTTTGTCTCTGTTTTTAACTTCCCGATTACTTGATTTTTAACACAGAAACTCATTCACAGCTTAGCTGACTGAAACCATTCATACCTTTATTGTAGGTTGGCTGATTTAACACCACTTTTTGAGATTTTGATTGGCACCACTATTGAGATCAACTTTTGACACTCTTCCTGATGGCTTTTGCCTTTGTCGACCAGAAAGTAGCTAACCTACGATTCTGTTACCCAATCCTGTATGACTTTACTACAGAAGCAACCTAAGACCTCCACTCTTGGTCTAATTTCCTTTCTGATTTGTTTTAATCTCTCTCACAACCTTTTCTATTTACGTCCAACAAGGAGACTAAAACCTTTTCAACCTCTCAGGTGTTGTTGTGTAGGAAATTTCTCTCCAATCTTTTTTCAGTTCAACCGGAAAGGAATAAAACAAACATTTTTATTGTTTTTCCAAGTTCAAAAACAACAACATAAAGAGAACTCGTTGAAGAGGACAAAGAACAAAAAGGTTTAAAACAACTCAGCTACGACGAAAGCACTCAACCCATTCATTCACCGGTCCTCCCACACTCTGGTCGCTATTGTCAGAAAGGTTTTCACAGTTTTCTTTCGAAACATCCGGTTCTGACTCATTTCCCAATTATTTTTAAGAGAGACAATAAAAAGGAACCAAAATACCCAAAATTATAACTGTTTATATCCCTTTACGTCACGAATTTGAGAGAGGAATGGGATTTGAGAAAAACAGGTACAACCATAAATCGAACAATGGCTCAGCAATTAGTCAAACAAGTGGAATACAACAAGAAAAAAGTTGTAATTAAACCATTTCACGTGATTTATGGTCGACAGTGGCCGAGAGAGACGGAGAATCGTGACGAGTCGATGGCTGGTGCCAATATTTTTGAGGCCGGAAGTTGGTTTCCCAGGCACAAAATTGGGAAACGGGTCGTATTGAGGTCGGGGACGTTGGAGCTATACAAACACACCCAAAACTCAACATTTCGAGGTTTTCTTCCTTCTCCTTCCTACAAACCTTTTATCAAAAGTCACTCTAATCGGATTGAGTGGAACGAAAAATAATGTCAGTTCTGTAGGTTACACGTAAAAAGTCACGCAGGTTTGTTCCGGTGAAAGTGATAAATCAGGCGAATATTCTTAAGCTTGGATAAATATCACAAACAACCGAGAATTTATTACATTTACCGGCTACTTTATAAAATATTCAGATTCTATTCTGAGCAAACTTTTATTTCATTCCCAATTATGAGTTGGAGATTTTACTAACCGGTAAATGTAATAAATATCTCGTAAATTGTTAAATTAACCAAACTTTGTTTATAATTATGAATAATCGCCGAGAGTTGTATATATTTGCCCGATTTATCACTTTTACCATAACATATTTTTATCACATTTATCATATTTACTGGCTGATTTATAAAATCTACAACTTGTAAAGTGGAATTTGATAGAAGTTAGCTCTGTCACGAGTTTGATGTTTTATAAACTAGACGATAATTTGATAAATCTGGAGAATATATATAATTTTCGGCGATTATTCATAATCATCAATTAAGCTTGGTTAATGTCAGAAAAATACTGAAGATTTGTTACGTTGAAGAAGTTATAAAATTGTCGTATGTACCGAATTTAGTTGGTAATTACAAATAGCCGCCAAGACTTATATGTATATTTGTCCGATTTATCACTTTTACCAGCTAACTCATAAAATCTCCAACTTGTAGGATACTCACAAATTTATTACATTAACCAAAATTAGTTCATATTATGAATAATCGCTAGGATACATTCACAATACCATAAAATGTTGAAACACATACAGTACAAGACACAACACAAATTATTGTATGCTGTAAATTCGCCTGATCTTGATATTATTGTCGATAAATTTGTAGTTGTGTAGTTTTTCGGCGTTGCGATATTTCCATTTATACATATTAAAGTAATTATAAATCAGCAAATAAATAAGTTATTATAATAAACCTTATAAAATCGAATGATCTAACAAATAGTATATAAATAAATATACTATAAACCAAAAATCCATCAATATACAAATAACCAATAAATAAGAGCTGTGTACACTCAATTTATCACTTTCACCGGAACATATTAGCATAATATATGATATTATTAATTCTTTTGGTCCAAATATTATAATATAAACCATCAAATCAAAGTGTAGAACATTTACGAGATATCGCAGTAGCATCCTTAGTGTGGTTTTGCTTTCGGACTTTTTTTACGCGGTACGTAATGAACTTTTTAGTTCCGACATCTCTTAAAAGGTTTTCTGTTATTGGTAAGTATACAGAGTCTGTCCCAAAAGTTTCCGGCATCATTTTGGTAGTTGGAAACGTTGGCGGGGTGTGGGACGAGAGGAAAGAGAAAACTACAGTATGCAGCCTATTTATTACTTTATACCTGTTATTCTCAGGTGCGATGATTCCCATATCAAGAAAGTTATGGCTATGATTGGAGAAACCTTAAAACGATATCAGGAGGTGGTGGTAACACCTTCAAAGGTACACGAACACGGGGTCGCAACGTCCGACGACCTTTTCCGCAGGACCGGTTTCCGCCGTCTCAATATCTCAAACGGAGCATCTTCAGTCGTAAATAAACAAGTCAATTGCGAGGGTAATGAGAGCAAGAAACAAGAGAAACTTGCTTTCGGTCCGAATGTGTTCATTAAAATGTGAAATTTGTACCAAAAGTGTACCTGACATGGCGGATAGAGATGTGGATTTTAATAACGGTCCCTGGATTCTTTTATTTATTTATTTTTTGGAAGGGAGGAGGCGGGAGGGAGTTTATTGTTTGAGTTATAGACCTATGCTTCATGGTAATGTGTCTTAGGAGCCCATAAATAATTTCTTTATAGCAATAAGAAGACTTCGAGACCGATCCGTACCTGGATCTGCTTTCCCGTCGCATATTTTTTACAAGAGTTTGGTGTCGTCTTAAAAATTTTCCCAGGTTACAGTGGGTTGTAAATCATGCGATGGTCTTTTAAGTTCCAAAAAAGTTTTCTAAAGAAACCAGAGTGGTATCGAACAAATATCGAACTTTTAGACTAGATTATAGCAATCAGAACACAAGCTAAGATGAAAAAGCAACGAACTGTAACACCAAGAAAACCAATTTGAGGGTGTTGGGACCACCATTGGAGGATGCTGAGCATGATCATCGCAAAACAATAGCTGACTCAAGGAAATAATGAAAAGGAATTCTATAAACAAAGCGACCAATTTAGATGAACGAGATGAGAAATCGATTTGGTTCGTTTCGAGAATGGAAATTGATAGATAAGGACCATAAACATCTGGACAACAACAAGATAAAAGTGACCACCGCTGAGTTCCTCACTTCTGACCCGTTTGGTTTGTAGTCGTCTTCTAATGCTGACATCGCTTTCACTGCTTTCTAAAGTGTATACGACACTTAATTAACCTTTCAACCCCGACTCAGACTAATTCCTTGTGAGATTGTGTTGAGTATCTCTTCTTGTACCAAAGATTCTTTAAAGAGGATAGACTCAGCGATGACAGTAGAAAGTTTTCTGTATCAAGACAAGTAGGTACAAAGCACAAGGGTGTTGTAGTGGAGCCAGAAGAGAACAAGGTGGGTTAAGAGTAGATGAGAGAAGGAAACTAAACATTTCAATACAATGAGATGACAAGATACTGCAGACCTGATTGCTGACGGATGCTCTGTTCTAGTTTCGGAGGAGGAAAAAAATTCGTTTTCAATTTAAAAAACGACAGAGAAGCCCAAAAAAAGAAAGTCTCGAGAGAGAGAATAGAAAAACTTGACAAATTGAATAACAACAATCCTCAGTAGATTAGGCGAGGGAAGGGGAAACTCAAAACTAAATCCATCTTTTCCGGAAACATTGATTAAAAAAATTTCCCAGAGCTTTTCCTCTCAGCCCCGCCCCTCCCAACAAACAACAGTAAACAACTTCAATATTCTCTCCCGCTTGGGGATTTAAGGGTGGAAAACTTTTCACAACCAGACGCCATTCCGAACCTTCGTTATGCCTGAATCCCTCTAACAATTTCAACTTTTTCTCATCTTTTCAACCCCTTCGTGGGGGTGTTTATTTTGGGGGTCCTTTTCTCTTACCTTGTACCTACAGCACCGGATTTTTGGTTTGGTGTCCTGTCTTTCACTGATCTCTTGTTGTTGTGTAGTTGTGGAAGAGCTTCGAGCTGTTTTGTCCAGGTGGGGCAACTTTATATTCTGTTCTGTCGCCTTTGTGTTTGCTGTCGTGCTTTCCACATCTTAGAACCTGTTAGCAATTATCAACGCACCTTTTGGGTGATAGTTCTTGTTTTCCTGGATCCAAAGGACCCACGTCTCTTCTCTTCTCCAAAATAACAGTCAAAGTGTTGGTTACCACCTTTCATCGTCTCTTCGCTCTTTAAATTCTTTGCATTCTAATTTTGAAGGTGAAAGAGGATCCTGAATCCTCGCTGTTGAGCATAATTATCTGGAATGCTTTGCGTCCAGTACGGAATAATCTTGTTGAGTATAGGATGGTTGGCAAAATCATTCAGGCTTGTAGACTAAAACTAGGCTTCACTACTTTGACAATTAAAATGCTCTCCTGAGGTGACTAGTTCAGCACCCTAATGTCTGTTGTCAGAAACTGTTGTTTGTTGCATGCTTATTTGCTATAACGGAAAATATAGTAAACACATGAAAAGAAGACTATTACGAGATATGCGTTAGACATCCAACACGGCTCTCCTCGTCATCTTCTTTGATTTCAAGAAAACTTCTACAGAAACGTTCGAAGCAGTTCCTCTATTTTTCTGCTGCTTCCAGTAAACCTACTGTTGACACACCAACTACCGACACATAATTTGTGTTTGTGTGGTTTGGTTTTAAGGTCATTCTTGGGCTTTAGAAATTACGAACCTAGGTTATCCAGAACTTACTCCTCCCCTGGAATAGATGAAACATATTAGAGAGATGAGAAGTCAAAGCGACCAAAACGCCCGAAACAGTCATCTTCTACTATCTCCACCATTTTTATTTCGTCTTCTTCTTAATTACACTCCAAAAGACATCTGACAGCACACAAAACTAAGAATAGGAAACTTGTCACACCAACAAAAGACAAGAAATAGATGAGAAATGTAAAAAGAGGAGAGAGAAATAGATGAAAAGAAGATGGGAGGAAAATTGTCAGCGGGAACGACAGGAAATCGGTATTTTTCCAAGAAACTGCATCTCTCGCGATATCAAAAGATTTTCCGCTACAACTATTCGCAGAAGTGCTTCTGTTGGGTTGAATCTAGGTTGAGCCGTTCGGGCGGTATATCATTCCATCGTGTTTCATTGTTTTCAGTTTTGAGCGGCTAAACTGACCACTTGTCGCCATATTGTAATCTTATTTGTATTTTGACCAGGATCGGCTCGTTCCCACCATCCGCGACAGCAGTAATCGCTATATCTCTTCCCCACAACCGTTACAGATTACAAACATCCTAGATAAATGCAATGTGACCTACCCTCATCTCAATCAAGTGACCCCGTTTTCGAAAAACTTTCCGCCATTGCAACAAACGAAAACGATTTTTATTGTTAACCCCGACTTAATAAATAAGTAAATAAATAAAATAAAATAAAACGAAAGAAAAAACCTTTTATTTACTTTATTTATGTAGGATACATAATAGTTGTAACTGTTTTAATGGCAGCTTCCAGCAGTAATTAAAAAAGATAAAAAATAATCGCCATAGAGAACCGAAATGTGTTCTAACGAGTAACCGGGAGCCTGTTTTGCAACACCATTAAAAATAATAAATTGAACCTCTCCCCCCTGCACCCCCGAGGCCCCTTAACCCACCACCCTGTGAACGGGTGTACAAACCGTTGTCGTACAAAGAGCCTCAGATAATTATTTTCCCTACAAAACCTTTTTTTTGTTCTTCATTAATTTAGTTTTTCCTCTTCGAAAACTAAAAATAATTCATTTTCCACCGTGAAATATTTATCTTTATAGATAAATTATTTGTGGATAAAATTATTGTTGTTCGATTTTTTTATTTGCTTTGGAAGAACGACCTTGAAAGCTGTTTAGAGAGAGAGAGACGGGAGGCTGTAGGAATGGGAAAGCTATTTAGAGCGTCTGGATGGCTTTTCCGTTCGGAAAAATCTTTTTTCTGTTGTAATTTAGAGGCAGAAAGCTTTTGTACGTGCTGTTGTTAATATTTGTTCGGTATATTTGCCCGTCTGTTTGTTTTTATTTTGCCCTCGTTTCTCTTTTTATTTATTTATTATTGGATCTAGTAGAAGGCATGTAATGCCTGTCGGATAAAGCTCGACTTTAAATATTCATTTAACCACGTTTGAGCTTGCTTGCTCAGCACTTCCTTCCGGTTTCTAAAGATGTTTAGGTTCGGTACAAACTTAAATTTAAAATTTACTGGTCACGTGATTCGCAAACTTCATTTTTACAAATTTACATAATTAAATTTCCCGTTGTGCGGTCTTATTTCAATTCTTTTCCTTTCCTCTTAAATTTTCTTGGAAGGTGTGACACGTGACCCGCATACTCTGAACCACGAGCCTCAACCAAACCTGACAGCGAATAAAATTAATGACGTTTTCCTGTTGTGCGGTCGTTCCCGTTTTCCTTTCATCTCAGTCTTCCGGTCAGCAGAGATTTTGCTCACCATTTGTCTCTTTCCGTGGTGTCTACTAATGTCATCCATCTCTTTTTGGTTTCTGTCTGGTTGTGTTACTCTCTGTACCTAAATGGTTGAAATGGATTAGGTTGGGAGGACGACCTTCCTGATCTGACTTAGCTTTTCATTCAGTTCAGTTCTGTTGGCTGGGTTGTTATACCGACGATTATTTATAATCACCAATTAGGCTTGGTTGATGTGACAAATTACTGAACATTTATCACATTTACCGGTTTTTATGAAATTTTTTACTTGTAATGGGAAGTTCAATCAGAGTTTGTTCAGATCACTATTTTCGATCCTCCACCAATTTCTCCGCCCGAAACTTTGCTTCCCTCTGTACTCGATCAACGCTCCTAAATTCAAAAAATCATTTCGGGAACTTTTGGGACAGGCTCTGCACTTTCAGCTGCAGCCGAATTTTGAGTGTTCCGAACCCAGTTACGATTACCGTGTAAAAAGTTCATAAAATCAAGTACGCATATTTTGTTTCTTTTTTATGTCAACATTACATTTAACAGAGTCTTTGTAGCAATCTTCAGTTTCCGGCTGTGATTATCATACTATTATACTCTACAGTCCACGTAACATTACAAACATTTTTGAGAGATCAGTGTAGCATCTTCAGTTTGTTTCTGCTTTTAGGCGATACTTTTTTGAATCTGTCACTCTTTCCAAAGATTAGTTGGTGATTGCTTGGTAACATGTATATAGTTTTTCACCATATTGAGTCCTGTTTTTATGCCATTGCACCACAAATGGGTTTGGGTTGGGTTTTGCTGCATCTCAGTAGTTTGTTTACTGGTGCCTGACGTATGATAGATATTCCATAATATTATCTACAGCAATTTGAATCACGACAGAAGCTTCCTCCTTTACCTCCTTACTCTTGTTTTCTCACTGCTCAGTAAGCAATCCAAATTGGTTACACATTCACGCTTTCTATTTCGTTTAGTGAAATTCTGTTAGATCAAAAAAAGGTTGGGCGCTAACACAGCCACCAAAAAGGAGATAAAATCTACTCAATAAATAAACTCACTGAGAAAATGCGAAGACAAAATTTCCCGCCTTTTGAGAAAAACCCAAAAACCGCAGAGAAACATTTAAAAGGACAGCAAAACTGAAAATTAGATATTTCAAGTGTTTTGAAAGTCTAGATAAACATGAATTACAGAGAATAAACACGAATAAATAAATATAAATTGCGAATACATAAAAGGGAAAATTGGAAAGAGATTCGTTGGTGAGGGAAAGCGACTGAAGAGGGCAGCACTGTGCGAGATCGCAACGCAACATTTTGAAAACGAAAACGTGACACTGAAATAACGGACGATGCCGGCGTTTTCACGAACAGAAAACGGCGTCTCAAGAGAATAGTAGATAATAGGAAATGGAAGGAGGAGACGTCGAAGTAGATGAAACTTTGTGAGCTGTAATAGATGATAGTTTTGGGGGTGGGTTCCAGAAAATTGCTGACGAGAAGCAAAAGAATAGACATTTTTCAAGAAATACGACATTGTTCGATTGAACTGGATAAAAAATATGTTTGCGAGTAGATTGTATCCAACAAATAGGAGTGAGTGCAAAGTGCTATTGCTGTAGCTGCTCTCGCTTCTGCCGCAGTGTTCTCTATAAAATTACGGGACATCTTTGTGCGGTTTAAACAACAAAAACGACCAACAACAGCAGAAGGTAACACTAGAAAGAGACAGAATGCGACACTCAAGAAGAACTACACCTCCTGGGGTTATCTAGTTTAACGGTCTTTCTCAACAGATTTATTTAGATCCAGCCTCTAAGAAGATCAAAGTGTGCATTATTTATGAAATGAATCATCTATCAGAATGTGGACGAAATAAATCAACATCTTCGTAAGAGCGAGTATTGCTCATGAAAATGGTTTCTCCCAAAGGAGTAGTAGAACTAAGAGTGATGAAAGATGGAACCGACGAAATCCAAACAAGATCACTGAGAAAGATCAAGAGAGATCAAATAGAATAGACTCTCAAATCATTTTAAAAGATGAGAATAGATGAGAAAAGAGTAACAGAAACTCGGAAACCCATTCGAGGAGCTACTACAAGGTCTGCCTTCAGCTAGAATGTCAATGACGTCGATGATTACAAGATAAAAAGAGATCTAGAGGAAGAAGTAGAAGTAGAAGAAGAAGTTTGAATGGAGACTGCCTCTGGTCACAGAAGACTGATCGATTGAATGATTTAATGACTTTTTTAAATTAAGTTGATTACGGTGCCAGCAAGCAGAAGAGCAATTTCAATAAATTTCAGGTTCACCAGGTTTTGGCAAAACTTATCATCATGATCCTTACAGGGCAGATGGGGAAAAACTATTTTGATGGATGATAAATAGATAAAATACGATTTTCTGACCATCTCTTCAGATAATCTCATCTTTAGCGCCTAACTTTCCTTTCGGAATTTCCAGGAGGCCCTCGGGAAATTTTTTTTTATTTTCCTCATTCTTCGCGCGCTTCGAAATTGGTGTTTGGTCGACTCGACCGCTCTCGGGCCCGCCGCAATTTTCTCGGTTATTTGTCTAAACTCCGGTTTAGACACCAACCACCCAACATCAATTAAACTTCAAATTCGAATTTTCGATCCGCCCTATTCGCCTCCCTTCTCCAAGGCCAAATTTCTAATTAACGCCGAACAACACACTACAACAACAAGAAAAACTTCCCAAATGAACCCGACTCCGACTTTTTAATTACAAACTAACAAATTCGACCTTCCGTTCCCCAGATAACAGCTTTTAATCATTGGACTACCAGACGTTTCTGAGACTCAGAGACTTTGAAAGGAAAAAATATCATCTTCAGATAATTCGCGCCTTCCTCCCTTCTCCCGTCAACTCCCATCCCTTCAACCCGAAGCCAAATCGTTTTAATTAAGATCGATCGGTTAGATAAAAAGAATTTCGGAGGTTGGGTAACAATGGGGGCCCTCGAATGGGGCCCAACAGGCACGCCTGCCGTGTTGATATTCAAACTATCATTGATAATTGGCAATTTTTCTTCCCCTCAATCCCCTGACCGGCGGGAAAACTCCGGTGGCGAAATTTTTAAAAGGTCATTGACCAGGCCCAAAAAATTTGTCTCACGAAGGGGAGAGGGGGTTATTTTGTAAAGCAATCTCGGGTTTTGAGGGAAGATAAAAACCTCCCCAAAGAAAAGAACACAAGAAAATTAAATTTGTTTCTATCGTTCGAGAGTATATCGGTTTTGAATTTGATTTGGAGACTGAAGCGCTCCAAGCGGCGAACTTTGAAGTTAGAAATAAGCCGTTTTGATGCTAACGTTCCTGCGGGGGATCTCGTTACATGTAGATTTTCTCAAAAAGAACAAAAACCAAAACACGGGAAAAAATGAAGCTTACGGGATGATAAATACGAAAGCCTGAAAGCTTGTTTGGTTGTTATACTTATTATAATTCTCCCTAAACACGTATTTTCCCTAATTAACTTGCCAAAAGCTCGACTCGGATTTACGCGAAGTTTTAGAAAACGTGAGCTTTTGCGAAATTTATCGCTTTCAAAAACTTTAACGCCCCGTAATTAATCTCTACACTCCATAATACCCAGATCCTCTGTAATAAGGTATTACAACCTTGTTATTCTCTCAGGGTGTCAACGAGCTTTGGAAAAGCTTTCGTCGAACACAACACGAAAGCTCATTTTAAAATCCTTTGTCAAAGACCATCCGAGTTTGACACCCACTCAATGACACAAAATTCAACGACAGGAGGTGATGTCAGCTGTTTAACTGTTTCAGGCATGTTCGTTAGTCTAATATGAATTTATTACAATACTGTGCAATATTTATGAGATTTTGTTTGAACTGTGCTTTATCTTTAAGGTAGCCAAAGTGTGCAGTAATTTTGAAATACATATCTTGCCAGAGTATTTGAAATGAGCTTTGTATAAAAATGTGCAATACTTGTGAAATTGATGCCATTAAGTGTGCAATAATTACAAAATGACGTCTTAGCAAGATTGTGCAACATTTATGAAATGAATTTTTCACTAAAGTGTACAATATTCTTTAAGTAAACACTATAGAAAAGTGTGCAATATTTTTGAAAGGGAATTTGCTTGAAAAATTGATTACAAGCCAAATTATGCAAATTGTATTTCTTACAACAGTGTGCAATACTTATGAAATTGATTCGACGGAAGAGGGCAGCACTACACGAGGCGTTCTATCTATAAAGCGACTTGTTTCAGAAACGACAGGAACTTTTCACGAATAATTAAAATGGATGAGCTCAAATCAAATTGACATAATCAACTCATACAGTAAGAATGTTACAGAAGCGGTAGATAACCAGATAGATAAAATTCGAGTATTGTATACATTTCGAAAGAATACGTTTTGAATCTAGAAAACTACAGAAAAGTACAGTATCTATCTTTCCTTCAAAAATGGGTATCTATAGACTCTTACGGTCACCAGTATATATATTTTATTTAATTATCTACCCCGATAGATAAACTCAATTTATTCCATAGCATGCACTTTACTCCTTTCCAGTTTTTCCCTCATTTTCTTCCTACTTCCATTCCTGTCGTTTCGTTAGATCGTTTTTGCCTTTCCCTCTTCCTCCTCCCAACAGCTTCGGGCCTTTTCATCTCCTCCCCACTCCACCTGTAGCTTTTTATCTTTATCCTTCTGGAATTACAACTTCTGCTTTTCCTTTCCCTCCTCTCCTCTTTCCCTCCATCTAATCCTCTTTCCTTCAACTTCTCTTTTTTTATTACCTTCCTTTCATCTCGATTCTCATTTTCCAAATCGTCCATCCTTTCTCCAAAATCCAATCCATTTATATAGATAAATAAGTAAGTAAATAGATAACATAAAACGGAGTTAGGTTCCCATATATCAGAGTCTTCCGTGAGGTGAGGAATAAAATCTTGAATCGATGTACAGTCCGGGTTGTAGTGGAAAAGGTTTTTAGTATAAACGGATGGCTAATAATATATAGATAGATAAATGGCGGAATTGGAATTATTATAAAAAAGGTGTGTACACCCGGGTAAAGCGTTGATAAATGGCAACATGGCCGGAGTTATTAAACAAAAAAGAAGGACTTTGTAAAAGTCTTTTTCGCCGACCCCTTGAGGTAGTGAAGGCGCGTATGAATAATGCACATATTGATAGATAAATTTTGTTGTTTTGTAAATATTAATATGGCGACGTTAATAAAATAACGCGGATTAATAATTTTTACTTATCATTCTTATTAATAATAAAATCCCGACGTGAAATCCTTCGGGTTCCCCTTGATCGACCGGGCCCCGGAGATCGTGATGGCTTCTAATGACCTCCTTGTGAAATGTTGTGTTTGGAAAGAGTGGGCCCGGGGAGAGGGGAAGAGGAGAAGATGACTCTCTGGGTCGTGTTCTCATCTTTTTAATGCTGATAAACCAGCGGGCGGTTCAACCTGACGACAAAATGAACCTGATTTTAAGCGAAATCTCTTTCTTTCTCTTTTTCCTTCTTCCATCTTAATTATCTACACAGGTTTGGTTGTGAAAGCGAAGGTTTTTTGGCGAATGGGTTACATCTTAACCCGGTACATGGGTCACTGAGTCAGTAGACGTCACCTGAGAGGATAGTGTGGTGTAGAGAATACACACAGAAGGAGAGGTTTGATTGGTTGGTTGCTTCTGAAGGTCTTCAGGTCTTCTTTTTGGTTTTAGGTTCGAATTTTTGGGTTGATTTGGGTCTTTTGGTTTGTGTTTACGTTTAGAATTTTCTTCTCCTTAGTTTAGTTTGGTTTTTAGGTTTAGTTTTGATCATTTCCTTCTGTGTCTTCTGATCGGTGTCTTCCAGAATTGATGTACTAACACCCCACATTTGGGTTACACTCATCTGTTTTACAATTTCTAGAAGACCCGTGGTACGAGTAGTGTAGTGGTTAATGTTTCTGACCTAGACGCAATAGTCGTGAGTTCGAATTCTCCTCCCGCATCCTGTTATGCCCAAAAAAAGGGTGCACCACCACCACCAATTTCTATAAGACCCAAACCTAACGAGACTCCCTTTCAGACAGCAATAACAGACACCAGCAACCCCTCGCCCCTCTTTCTGAAAACGACAACACAAAACTGCAGTTCTTACTCAAAATAAATGTTGAACTCTATGAGTCTCTTCATTTGAATATGGTTGTAAAATTTATAACTAGATAATATAGTTTATAGTTTTTGATTAATATTATCATTTGGGATCAAATTTGTTCGTCCTAAGTACGTGAAAAATAATATACGCTTGTCTACTTACAACTACCAATCAAAATTTATTAGATAAATATTTTCATAGCTTTCAATATAATTGATCAGTCACTAAACCCTACTTACACTCAACAAGAATCAGATAATCAAGAATACTAACCCACTCAAACAATCCATCAATCGTTTATTCATATGCGACAACAATATATATAGTTAGATAAAAATGCTCAGCTAAGATTTAGTCAATTTATAGGCAGAATCTTATCTACCGGTCAAATATCAATAATCCGGCATTACAAAAATTATCTAATCAATGGTTTCTAAGTTTATAATACCAAGTAATTTGATTATTGTTTATAGTTAATATAAAACAGCTTAAACAAAGCAAATCGGGAGTTTAAACGGTACTAATTGTCTGTTTGAGTGGTTTACATGAATATTTATCTAGCGACTGAATTTATTATCTTCGTTATCCGTTATTTCGCTTATTAGATATTGAGCTTAATTCGATTTGTCACTCATTTAATGGCTTATTCGTTCAAAGGTTTTAATAAAATTATTCAAATTTCCACCCTAGATAATGCAACTAAGGACTATAATTAATTTATCTAATTAAAAGTCATTTAATGAATAATTTTCCCAGCCTAGTTTTGCTGTTTTGCGAAATTGCACCCTACGTACACCTATTGGCACTTCTGAGAACTAAGAAACTTTTCAAAACAAAGAGAGAGAGAGACGAGAATTATCTAGGCGCTTTTTAACTACAGCAAAACGGAATTTTGCTTTTCTCAACGATCAACATCTTAACGAAATCTTACGAATTACTTATCTGCAGGCCTAAGACTTACGAATCGAAATTTCTTTTGTAAAATTTATCTAATGGCTCATTTATGAGTTTATCTAGTCAATATAAATTCATATAAAGTAATAATAAGTTAAGTATATAACTAATGAACTCTCAAATTTTACTGAGAGTCACTTTTATGGATGGGCATCCAGCCCTCCAGAGTTTTCCGGGTCTAAATCAAATTTTTAAAAGCAACAGTGAGGATCTGTAGATAAATTAGGATCTGGATAATGAAACCCTTAAAACGAGATGAGAGTGTTAGTCACACATTTTCAGAGACTGGGTAATTGAAATCAAATTATACAATCATATTTAGATAATAGCTATTCTTGTCTATTCGATGCTGTTCTCTAAAATGTTGATTAAAAAATCATTTTGTCTACTTAAACACATTCGTAACAGATAATTCCATCACTTCGCAATACATGAAAGAAACTGTCATGACAAGGCTCTGAAGTATACTAAAGATTTCCCCAATTAACGATCACGTAACAATATATCCATAAACATAATATACAGTAATATTTATCTATCTACTTAGAAGATAACTCATATTTTGAAAGTTATTTAACATTTCAGATTATTATGTAAAAATGGAGCTTTAAATTTCCCTTCGAAGTGTTCTGCGTCGAATCCGTTTTTCCGAAACAGCGCCCCTGTCGGAGTTTCCCCGAACTAAACCATTTGAACTGCGACTGTGTAAGGATGAACAAAGGGGCGTATCAGCTAAGCGGACGCTATTTAAGACACTAAGTCCCGATTTATATATTCCATCCACCAAAAATTTTTAATAATTATTATATCAAACAATAATTTATAGGTTTTATATTTTAGTATAAAGAAATTCATTTTGATTTTGGTGTTTAATAAAAATATTTTTAATAAATTTAGAGTTTGGGTCGAGCCCATTTTCCTCCTCTTTCCGTTTTTCAAAAATTGATTGAGGTGGATACAGATTAATTAATTTAAATAACAATAAAAAATATATATAAATATAAGAGTACAATATGAAAATAATAAAAAATGACAATAATATATACCTGAATGTGAACTTTTTTAACAGACAAAAAATGAAAAGTACTAAATAAAGAAACAATTAATCTTAACATTAATCGTAATTTTATAATATGATAAATAGTATTATTGTATAAATTATAATTTAAAATTATACTGAAAGTAATTAAATATAAAAATAATTAATAATAAATAATGAGAATTAAAAACATAAATAATAATCAGTAAATACTTTCATCTAAACACACACAAAATAATACGTATTAATGTGAATATACAATAATATATAAATTAATATAAATATAAGAAAATGCAAATAAAGTAGATAAAATAAAAAAGTAAAAAGAAAATGTAGATAAAATATGATAATAGTAAATAAAAATATAAAGAAACAAACAAAAATAGTTATGATGGTAATATTAATAGTTATTATAATAATAAATTTTATACTAATTTTTCTCTTCCCACCCCCAAATTCTCCAAATTATGAAAATCTATTATGATTTGATTTGTCAATTAAATAAACATTAAATTTTTTTCCAAATTTTAAATTTGCTAATATTTTCCGACTGAATTTATATTATTTCCCCCTCTCCTCCACAGCTTTCCTAAACTAATCAATATCAAGAACCCTTCAATAAAAATATAAATAATTAAATCTATATTAATATATTAACAGGTTCACGGGGGCGAATATTTGGATCACCACTGCCAGCGACAGATGTGCGCAATTGGGTGATGTCAACGA
Organism: Columbicola columbae; assembly: GCA_016920875.1. Classification (NCBI taxonomy): domain Eukaryota; kingdom Metazoa; phylum Arthropoda; class Insecta; order Psocodea; family Philopteridae; genus Columbicola; species Columbicola columbae. The sequence continues at coordinate 11,062,348 of JADMLL010000009.1, read as the reverse complement.
CACCAAACGGTGGTGACCGTGGTGACGTCAACGAGTGACCACTAGTGGATCACGTGTCCCACTCGGAAAAGCCAAGTATGGCCCACCAGTGGGTCGGGGTTATTTTGGGCACTTTGTTTAAGAAAATTGCGGACGTTCACTTTTGACGAGTTATATTCGACTAAACGCGCCAAAAATGAACGACCTTTAAGGCATTTCCGGTTCTAAGCCGGATACTTTTCGCCCATATTGACGAGGCGAAGTATTTAAGGTAGCGTTCAACACCACATTTTATGACTATGGGATCTTTGTTTGGTGTTCATATGACGCTACCTTACGAGCTTTCGATTGCTTGCCGCATACGAAAGCTCATAAAGCGGCGACGAGGTTTTGTCAGAGCTCCGCCCAAGCAAATCGGACATTTTTTGGTGCCGTGAAGCGACTTCCTTCATTAAAATTTATCTACAAAAATATACTATCTAGGAAAATTCTAAAACTTCCAATAAATTCTCCGGGTACGACGGAACAACTTTTTAATGAATTTATTTTTATAAAAAAATTTTAATTAAGAAATTATTTAAATTTAAATTTTCAAATTTTTACATTTCCAGGTTTCCCCACCACCTAGTGGAATTTTCCAAAAGCAACCAACCCCCGCACTGGCCATGTGCGAAAAGTTCGGTAAAATCGTCACAAGGGGATAAGTCATCTCTGCATTATAATTAATTCAGATACTATTTATCTATACTTTTATATATACAAACCCGAATTTTCATTGATCGTCTAACAATTCATTTATCTACTTTTAGTTTATCTCTTCAAAGAAAAACATTTAATGCGGATTTAAAAATTTTAAAAATTACGTAATGCGTAATTTGAGATGAATACAAATGCTCCCTCTTTTGGCATTTTCCGAAACTACACCAACCCCTCCCAACAGGTCATGAACTCGAAACTGAGACGGCAAAACAGTCATCGTCAGTGCACTGACAGAAAAGTCGCGGATTATCTCATTCCTTTCTTATAAAGACAATTCTTGTTTCCTTTGCCTTAGTTTATATATATTTCAATTTTATATTTATATACTTTATAATATATACAAATATTCTATTAAAAATATTTAATATAGTACAACCTAAATTATAATATATAACCTCTAATACAATCTTCCGAAAATAAATGAACCCGTAACTCCTTGGAGTGCTGAATCAAGACTGCAAAACAGCTGTAAGACAATTATCTAGTAGCTAAGAAATCACTTCTCTATTAGCTTACATGGGTGGGAGTTACACGATAACACCAAAACTGAGACTCTGCTGTCGGTTTAATTACTTTCCAAACGAAACCTTCGTTGAAGAAACATGATATCCATCAATGGAAAATTATTTATATAATTATCTACCTCTCAAATAATTTGTTCAAATCATCAGTTTTGGTTTCATTTCGTTATTTAGATAAAAATTAAAAATTTTAAAGTGATAGAGTTCGTTTTACTTCCGTTTCTAGACTTTTCCGGAACTACAGCAGAAATGAAACTATGGAAAACAGTTTGTTAACCAGCTTTACAACTTTTGTCACGAGGATCATGGCTCACGAACAAAAATTAGAGTATAATTTGCTTATACTATACCTTCCAAACTAAATGGTTCTAGAATCCATATACTGTTGCTGTTTTATAAATATACTGTTGGAATATTTAATTGCATCATTGGCACGAATCCGACGCGAATACTATTATCGTAAAAATGTTTGTATATAATATGTACTTTGTGACATCGTTACAAAATAAGCATGTATTCAGTATATATTTATAAGTATATCTAAAATCATTAGTTTCATTTGAGCTATTTTGGAGAGTGGTTTAGATCTTAAAAATGCCACTGGAGGCACTGATAAAGATTCAAATCGAATTACACCATATAAGATTCATATATATTTATCTAGAATTGATGTTATTTTATATCGGATAAACTCGTAAATGTGTTATAAAATAATTAAAATATATTATAAATTATATAAAAACTAAATTTGAATATATAAACTGAGACAGAAGAAATAATAATAAATACTTATTGACAATGTTACAATATAAGCATCATACGTTATTCAACGTATATCTAAAAGTATCGATATAATATAATCTTATACTGAAAAAAATTACGTCCAAAGAGTGAATAATTCCATTTGAAAAATTTGCTTCCCTTTTCTGATGAAAGCCTGACATCTACCCTTACAACACTGTAACACTGACGCACGCAAATTATCTAAGAACGGAACAAGTGCATTCCGTACATGTTGATTACATCAGTTTCTGGTTTTGTTCTCTCTGAATCTATACAGTTTGACACAAGGGCCCTCTTTGAAAAATATGTAAACACCGTGAATGAACAAGTTGTATAATTTCAAAAACGAGAGAAAGGTGGCGTTCATCCGTCGACAACCCCTATATAAGCGATCGCTGAGATGAGCCTCTTCGCAAAGAGAGGCTGTCTCTTGGCCAACAAGTCACAGCCTCTTGCTGCCACACTATAAAGAACCCAAAATTCAAGCTCTCTCCATGAGCTGTGTTTTTATTTTTTTTTATTTTTATAATTTTTTATACTTTTTTTTGCTCTTTTATTTTATTTATTTATTTATTTTTATTTTTTATTTTTTTTATTTAACTCTAACAGATCACTTGAAAATACCTAATGAGCATTAATAATAATTATAAATTAATAAATAGCTTTGTTATAATAGTATTGTTATTTTTCAGTTATTTATTTTATATTTTTGTTGTTAATTTTTAACTTGAGTATAATAAGATTCCAACCGTTCGTTGAGTGTTCTAACTACTCAACCACAAAATTATCTTTTATATCTTCGAATTTATTTTTTATTTTCAATATTGAATAAATTTCAGTATAAAAATAAATGAGGGTTGGCTTTTCATTGTAACAAAATAATTTGTCACCCATAAATAAATTTTATATTATTTAAATTTTTTATTATATATTATTTTTATTTTTATAAAGTTCCCTACTAATTTGAAATTTATTTTGTATTTTTGAAAATTTGGAAGCTTTTGAGAAGGGGATGATAAGTGAATCTAAGAAATTTTTTATTCTAAAGGGAGGCAAAACTACATTCTGGGCCCTAATTTTATCATTTAATCAAAAATATATAATATTAAAAAGGTTGCAGATTGACTAGAGTGTGTTTTTGTACCCGATCAGTTTTCCCGAAACTATATCAACCACATTGATGGGGATGGGGGGGCGAGATCACGCCGTTGTGAGTAAAAATTATCTATCTATATGAAATTCACCAAAAACCAAGTTAGGCGTTCGGAGGGCGGAGGGGTGGCTTTGAGTTAAATTCAAGGAAGGATAAGGAGAACGGGGAACGGAAGAACGCAGGAGCGACGCGAACGCTATACTGCGTCAAAAAGAGAGACATCTGGTGGTGAAAATAAGCGTTTTTCATTGGTATTGAAGATCAACTTCCCTTTTTGACTTGTGCTCATGTGCAACAACGGCGGCCATCATGGATTGAGGGCGGAATTTCTGTTTTTTGTTTCAAACAAAACATTTTTTATTTTTTTCTGACCAACCACAAATATTTCCGAAACTTGGTAGATAATTTTTGTTTGGACTGAGATATCGTGATAGATAATTATAATATTTCAAGTCTTAAAGTAGATAATCACACATGAAACCCTAACTCATCTCATCAAAAAATTTTCCAACTGTCAAACCCGTGAGTGAATATTTGATAAAATAGAAATCTGCCTTTATTATTATTATGAATATTATTATGAAAAATATCTATCAGATATATTCTGATTTAAAAACTATTCCTCTAAGAGTTCTATATAGTAAATATTTAGTTATTGAAATTTTTGTAGGAGTTGCGGTTGGTAATTCTCGAGTGATTCAGGGATTACCGCCGTTTCTCACCCCATCTAAGTCTCCGCAGCATCCACCACTGTAGCTTAAATCCGGGAAATATCACAAGATGGTGCCGAAGATGGTTATATTTCACTTTTATCTAGATAACTTAAATTCTCACTTGTTACTGAGTTTCGAATTATTCGATTTATCGAAATATTCGCTTTAATATATATAAATTTTAGACATCAATAGATATGTTTAATTGATGGGGTTTATATTAATATTAGAAAAACAATGGAAAAGTTCGTGATATTGAAAGTCGAGGAGATTTCAGTAGGGGTGGTGTACTTTGAAAATTGTCGTCGCCTCGTCTGGGCTTTGAAGTAATTCGGTATTATCTGAAAAAGTCAAGACGAGGTTTCTTAAATGCACCAAACAAAGGTCCCTAATTATCTTCCCCTAAATACACAAAGAGAGGTTCTTTGACGAATTGTTCCTGATTTATTGAAGGGCTTTTTCCACAATCACTGCAGTCCCTCATTGCCCCCAAAAATTTTTTTCTCATCCCCCGTATGTATGAGTATACCTGTTTGTAATTCATACCCTCTCAGGTATTTCCCTTATCATTTCCCTTTGGCCTTCTAATGAGCCTTTCACGTTATTCAAATTTCTTATAAAAGAAATTTTTATATATAATAAGTTTAATATTTATTTATTTATATTTTATATCATTTGTACAATTTAATATTTTTGTTTTGAAGGACGAATTATAATTATAATAAATAGTTTTTTTTGGAAATAGGTGCACCAAAAGATGAGTAATGTCGTGAGTAAGGGTGGGCTACCTTTCGTTGATGGCTTTCTCCCTGACTGAACATTACTACCAAGGTTGTGAGCCTTGGAGGAAATCCTGGGGAAAGGATAGTGGACAAATTGAAGGAAAACATTTAAGGCAGGTAAGAGCGGGAGAAAACAGGCTGGGAACAGAGCTTCCTAAGTTGTTAAGTGGGCCATTTCTCCACCCCAGTGCAGTTCCCATTCAACTGGTGTAGTTCGGAAAAATGCCAGAAGAGACGCTGTTCCAGGAAAACTGATTCGACTCACAGTTTTGAAATTTTTACCTTTTTTATTTTATTTATTCTTTTGAAATAGGCAAATCTATAAATTGGATATTAGCTTAAGGGGATTAAGACCCAGACTCAACTTTATAATATTTTTTATAGGCGGCCTAGCTGAAAATATCAGCCAAGTGCCCAAAGAGGGGCGTCGTTGATTAATAATTTAAATAAATTTGACGATATTAAGAACCCTCCCCTCCTACATATAATATAAATATAAATTTAAGATTGTGTAGCCTTTTCTGGTGCTACAACATCCTCTTTCGTACATATTTTCCCTTCTATTAAAGCTAATTATATTATAACTAGGTGTGTGATAATAACTCGTACAATAAATCTACACTACCCGGTAGATATAACAGACAACAGCACGTGAATGTATACCAAAATAAATAAAACATACGCCGCTGTTGATAACTGCTGAGCTATAGTAAGATTTTTCGAATATTATATAAAAAGCAACTTCTAATATTTTACTATTTTCGGTTATAAATTCCTGTACACTATACGAATTAAATTAAAATTAATTATGCAAAAAGTAACTTGATCAATAAAACTCACCGCTGTCGTAACATAATAAACTAAATGGATATATATAAAGATGAATTAATTAAATATATATAAACAGATCAGTAAATAAATAAATAAACGATAAATCATAAATACTATTATTAATACTCCTCTATATAAATAGCTGTACAGGAAGATAGATACAGGAGCAGATAAAAATATAAACGAAATATATTGTATATATTGCGGCGGAATAATTAAATGGAAATTAAATTACTTAAAAATGATTTATTGGGTAATTAATTAATTTATTTTATTTGACAATAAGACAGGACGGGACAGGTGAGAGGTAGTAGTACAGGACGTGGGACGGTATGACAAGAATGATTGCTATGACTTTGAGATGAACGAGGTGGTTTTGTGAATCCTACAGGTACACAAAATGACTCCCCGCACGGGAACTGGGCCTTATTGTTTTTTATAACCCCCATCTCTGTGTCTAGCAGCTAAACAGACAGTTAGTCACAAGAGTATGGGGGGCATAGGGAACATATTTAGGGACCTTTGTTTGGAGCATTTAAGAAACCTCGTCTTGACTTTTTCAGATAATACCGAATTACTTCAAAGCCCAGACGAGGCGACGACAATTTTCAAAGTACACCACCCCTACTGAAATCTCCTCAAATTTCAATATCACGAACTTTTCCCATTGTTTTTCTCATATTAATATAAACCCCATCAATTAAACATATCTGTTGATGTCTAAAATTTATATATATTAAAGCGAATATTTCGATAAATCGAATAATTCGAAACTCAGTAACAAGTGAGAATTTAAGTTATCTAGATAAAAGTGAAATATAACCATCTTCGGCACCATCTTGTGATATTTCCCGGATTTAAGCTACAGTGGTGGATGCTGCGGAGACTTAGATGGGGTGAGAAACGGCGGTAATCCCTGAATCACTCGAGAATTACCAACCGCAACTCCTACAAAAATTTCAATAACTAAATATTTACTATATAGAACTCTTAGAGGAATAGTTTTTAAATCAGAATATATCTGATAGACATTTTTCATAATTATATTCATCTACCCAAAAACACAGGATTTTATTTTATCTAATATTCACTCACGGGTTTGACAATTTGAGAATGTTTTGATGAGATGAGTTAGGGTTTCATGTGTGATTATCTACTTTAAGACTTGAAATATTATAATTATCTATCACGATATCTCAGTTCAAACAAAAATTATCTACTAAGTTTCGGAAATATTTGTGGTTGGTCAGAAAAAAATAAAAAATATTTTGTTTGAAAAACAGAAATTCCGCCCTCAATCCATGATGGCCGCCGTTGTCGCACATGAGCACAAGACGAAGAGGGAAGTCGTTCTTCGACAGCAATGAAAAACGCTTATTTTCTCCGCTAGATGTCTCGGTAGTATCATTCTCTAAGCGTTCGCGAGGCGTTCACCCTTACCTTCCCACCCCTAAAAGTGACGAGTGGAACAATCCACCCTGAAGGACGGGAAGCCTTTTGAGATTCTATTGATTTTTCATTTATTGTATGACCTTCGTTCTCCTCGCATGCGTGCAGCATTTTTCATCCCCTCAAAAGCTCCAACTTTGGTATATTGGAATTTTACTGAAATAATATTTTGATGTCTTTTCTTTTATCTGATTGACCATTTCGTACGTTTATCAGGAATTATTCAGTTGTATCAACTGATTAAAGCTACTTTATCACTCAAGCTGAGTGTGGATGTAGATAAAAAATGGATTGTCTATAAATATTTTAATAGACGTAAATGAGATGGGTTTAATCTCTTGCTTGATTATTCATGTTTTTTAGCCTAATTTAACTCAGACTGAGATATTAAGACAATCCAGACTGAGATATTAAGACAATACCGGGGTCCAAAAGACCAATGGGGTCTTTTATTGGGGATATAGATCATATTCGTAACCCTAGAAGTTGATTCAAGAACAAAAAGAGAGAACTAAAAAGAAGGAAAAGGGCAAAGAGTGTAGGAAAAGGAGAAAATAGAGAAAGAAGGATGGGTAGGAGGATGAGTTATGGATTAATTTTGAAATTGTAGTTTTCTTCAATAGGAGATAGATACACCACGCTCTAAAAGACCCCCTGATGTCGATGAAGACGAAATTCAACCATTTTGATGACGTCAGACATCTTCGTATAATTTCAATACCTCAAAAATTTTTTTAGAGTTATAATTACGCTTTACATCCATGTGTATAACAGGATACGGAAGAAGGATTTGAAGGCTCGCGTAGGCAGGGTCGCGTCCCTGAAGTAGATCCGTCACCTGTGGGGAAAACAGATGAGAACCTACCCGCTACCTACTGATATATACTCGTCTGTACACTTATCTAAACATTTATTCATAAATTTCTTAAAATTTCTTATTATACACAAATATTTGAAGAAGAAAATAAAAAAATTCACAAATATTAGTCAAAGAAGATCAAAGTAATTTGGCATTTGTAACGTTCAGTATTTCCACCTGTCTTGGAAAATCCAAACCAAAGTTTAACTCAACTCGAGAAAATTTGTTTAAATATTTCGGTCCAAAAAGATAGTCAAGAAATCAAATTTCATCTCGAAAGTTCTAATGGAATCTCACTATACATTGACACTTCAGAACATTAACAGTACAATTAGACAAGAATGTATTTAGTTATTCATTAACTCTAATATCGGAGAGAATTTGACAAATATTTCTTCTTCTAGTTAACTGTCAACTGACTCGTAACTATTTCCTGATTTTTGGCAATGTAATCACAACAAACAGTTTTGTTTTGAACAATCTAATTTCGCTCAGATATTATTAATGTTTTACTCGGAAATTTTGAACATTTAGGTACCTCCTAGGGTTTCAATTCCGTACTACTAATCTGAATTCTTAAAACCAACACAATTACACATATTAGGTCTATCAGAAAGTTCTGTATATATGAAAGTATAAATGTATCATAGCTTAAATAATCTTTAATGGATAGTATAATTGCCATCGTTATTTATGACTTATGTATATCGACATTGTCCGATGTTTTCAAAAAAAGGATTTTGTTCTAACATGGTCTTGACAGTTTTGTTTTTATAAAATACCTCGGCTCATCAAAATGGTCCCCTAGCTGAAAATTTTTGAACCATTTTCTGAAAGTTTTATCAGAAACTTCCTTCATCTAACATCTTGGACAAATTATCAATTCCATCCCCATCTTTTGAAATTTATTCAAAATCTAGTGGCCCAAGTGAACTTTAGTCACTGTCAGTCAGCTGTTGAGTTCTGGGTTAATACTAACATGAGTTATGCTTGTGTTAGTTTATTTCCTTGGTCGGTATGTATACGTTCAGTGATAAAACGAGAGAACCAACAAAGTGTCAAATGAATATATCCAAACGTGTTCAAACATTTTCAGACAGAACTTTCCGGTAGACCTAATATAGACTGAGTTATTACTAGACATGACACATTACGACATTTATTCTAAATTTTCAGACAAATAATTTTTTTTCTTTGACGATCTACTTAATTTTTTCAAGACGAGTATTTTCTTAAACATTTAATTTCTCTGGCATGCACAATACTTAACACGTTCCCTGCCGGATCGTTTTTTCTGAAGACTTTCCGTTCACAGTTGTAGTATTTTGTTCCTGTTGTTTTGCTTTACAATAGTTAAAAGAGTGAAAGATCTTAATTATCAAGGAGAGGTTGCACAGTTTAAAATACATAACACAACTAACCAATAAATTCATTTCATACAAATACTTGGCTGAACAGAACGAGTTGCATATAATTTATCGTATATCAGTATAAAATTTACATTTTAGTTGAATTGAAGTTTGTGTGCAATTACAAAGGGATGAACTTCGTTAAAACATGTCTAACATAAATGTGGTTTGTCCACACAATCGTTGCAATTTTTTGTAAGACGTATGTAGATTTTGGTTTGTAAGACGATAACAAGGATATATAATCCATGAATTCACTACAACTGTTTTCAGGAAAGGTTTAAAAACAAATTTTCTATCACCATTTTACTGATTTTGGTAGAGGACTGCCTCCCGCATGTATGAAAGAGCAGTGAACAGTGTCAAAAATTTGAAATATCGGAATTTATAAGACTGAAATAATATTTAGGTACCAAATAAATTTCTGATCAAAGTACGAGGAATGTAGTTAAAACAAGATTCTCTGGAAAAAAAATTGTCCACCAAAAAGCGTGGGATGTATACGCCCCCCGACTAAATGAGAACCTCAACAGTTGTATAAGAGGCTAATAAATGACTGCCTGATGGATGTTTGGAAAACTCCTAACTTTAGTATAGTTCAGGATTGAAATGAAAGTTCGCAGGGAACGTGTTAATTAACAAATAATAATTTTCAGATTATACAATCCATCGATAAACTAAAACAAGACTTTGTAAAACCAAATAAAATCAAAAATTAAAATTAACAAATTACATTTGAGAGGTTTCAATGAGTTTCATTTTATAGATGACTTAATCATCTATGGGGTATTTTAAAAGCATCGACACGAAACTTGTTAAAATCGAAAAAAATAAATACAATGAGGTTAACATTAACAGGATAAGAATGAAAAAGACAATGAAAAAGTATTTTTCTGAGTTATTTGAAAATTGCTGACGATGCACAAACGTGCACGCTGGTCGGGGCTGATGCGGTGCCCCTGACGATGTCGATGGCGTTGGCTGATTCGATGGCATTGTTGATTCAACGATAGGTATCTAAAAGCACAACAAGCATACTGAAAATAAATATACCCTCAAGTGTCAACTTCTTCTTCAGTAAACTCAAATCAACTCTGTTTACAGAAAATGAAAACATACCGGAAGTCATATTCACCAGATATACTGTCATACTAACTGATAAGCCACTAGATTGGGTTGGATAAAAACCGAAACTGAAATGGGTACTCACCTTAAATATCAGTGAAACTCACAATGGAGTGTTCTGGATCTGAAGAAACCTTCCAAAAAGGTTCACAAATCTGATATCAAGAAATTCAAGAGCGAATTGACGGATCTAGATAACGTTTCCTTTGAAGAAAACGTTTGGGAACTCTGAAATTCATAATTTTCTCATGTACTACGTATATCATATACTAAAACATATGGCCGCCAATACACTCGAGTATAAAATATATAAAAACCAAGAAACTCACCGAAATAACTGTTGATGATCACAAAACTACTGTGAAAACTTAAAGAAACTTTTAAACTTTACTAGACACTCAAGAAAAACGTTCACAACACAATGATTGGAATATTTAGAACAGATAAAATATGTGGAAACTTTTCACTGTGACGTAGTTTCCTCACAAAATGGCTGATAAAATCTATATTTCACAGCGTCGATTCGGCGCAGAAGCTTTTTCTCTCCCTTCAATGTCTCTTCCCCTGAAATGTTCGTGGCTTTAGAAAATTTGGGGTTTATTTCCTCTAAAATTTAATTTCATCAGCAAGAAAAATGAAATTTGGTCTTATTCCCTGTTGGCATTCCTATCAATCAATTACATTTCCTCATCTCATCTCCTTTATTCTCTCCGTAGTTTGGGGGGTATTGTTGTATCCAGAGACTGCGCCCCACATATCTGACTTCCTAACTAAAATATTCTGAGGGTAGTAAAGTACCAGGAATTTTCCCAAACCGACCGTGTCGAACTTAAGTCGTTGAGATGATAAGTGAAGGAACGTACTTACTCTTCCAGACTAAATTCCTTTAGAAACTTCAAATCAATTCAAGTATCATAAGGTTCCAATGTATTATAAATATGGATGCTGCTTTTCATTTTTTTTATATTATCAGTAGAGCTGGTAGGGGGGAAAATTGTTGTAGAAGACAGACGGACAAGTTCGTTATATACAAAGAACATTAAAATATTTGATGAAAAGACCGAAAATTATTTTTCAAAGAAGATCAAACCAATTACTCACATCATATTTTATTTTAGACAGTCTATTAACGGAAATCATTGAAGATATTATTGTATATATTATTTTGAGGCCATTGTGTTGATAAAACTATCAATAAATTTGATTCTTTCAGGCAAAGTTGTAACGAAGAACTCGGAGACAAAATACAACACAATTATAGGCGCAATACAATATTTATGTTGAAATTGTAGAAAAATAATTTTTTTCATTCGCAATTAAATTTAAATTTAAATTCAACAGACAGACTATTTCTCGGTTATGTACAGTATTTAATTAACACTATTAATTTCCAGATCAAATAATTAGCAATAGATTGAAGAAAATCTTTGCCGCATTTGACTCCTCAAAACTTTACTGCTGGTCTTTAGTAGTTTCTTATCATCATGTCCGAAAACTTTTCCATAAAATCACAACGAAAACAGTTTATTTTGCCTCAAATTTGAAATTTCTAGTGTCGAGAACAGCTATCGCGCATGGAGGGCTCAAAACTGGGATTCGAAGATTGGAAGTCATCTGAAATCACAAGAATTATACTGAACACAAACATACGTCATAATTGTTAAGTTCTGGTTCACAAATTCAAACCGACCCATTTTCAAAAACATAAACATACCGTAAATAAACTCTTCTTCAAGGCTCATGACCGCGCCAGTAATTCTGGCTGGTGAATTCAGAAAACAAAAAATAAAACACTAGATAGTCACCGACTTCCAAGACATTAATTTGTTCAACCAGGAGCCGACAGTATGAAAGAAAAAGGTAACCAGTCCTATGCGGCGCAATCAGAAACATCCAACGATCACTCTCTCCGGCAAGAACATGGCCAGAACAAGAGAGTATTAGCGGAACACAGAGTAGTCGTTGAACTAACGTTGTCGATGATGGTCTAATCGAACAAAAAAAGCAGCGTGAATGGTATAGAGCAGAATTTCTGTAATACAAAATAAATAGCCATTTTAATGGATTCAATAAAAAACCAATATAAATAGGAAAGACCCCTTAAATACCTTTGAAATACATTATCAAGTGTTCCAGACCTGAAGAAACCTTCGCAAAAATCACAAATCCGATTCAGCTGGCTCTGTCTTGAAATGTTTGAACTGAAATCATAATTTTTACAAATATTATATACATATGATTGACTACCAATAGGGTAATTAGAGTCAAATAGAACCAAAAAATGAAAACTCACCTTCAAATGACATGATCCACCATCACAGTTGAGAAGAAAAACAGTAGGAAGCTAGAGAACCTACCAAATGAACCTGATTATGTTCACAAACCTGAGATCTTATAATTCACAACAATCACTTCAAATCTTAATCCTTCGTCATGTACTGTATATGTCTTATATACAGTCATGACCACTCGAACTAAAACAATAGGAGCAATATACGGTAGATATCAATTATCTCATGACATCGTTTTATCATCATCAAATCTCATGCAGCTACGTAGTAAGGTACCTAAGAGGTATAAATTCATACCACAATTCAAAGTTGGCATATTGATGCTAACTCTGGAGGAAGATATGAACCATCGCCTCAAAGTATAGCCCTCGGTCGGGATGGTGAGGATATTTAGGAAGGTCGAGATATGATGGGAATGAAGGGTAGAACAGTGGCTTCTCCCGTAAGTCAGTAGTCGGCAACCTTTGTAACTTTTTGTGTGGCCCACTCTTTTAAGAATCCTAAACGTTTGGATATCTGACAATATTACTATACAACGTCAGGAAAAATTGAATTTCTTTCTATATTTGTTTGTAATAATATTTATACTCGTATACTCAAAGCACTATTTCAGTTACATTCGAATGTGCGGCCCACAATAACAATATTACTTTATAAATGACCCGATAAATGTTGCCGACCACTACCATAGGTAACTGGGAGATAGCCGGAAAGGATTGGTCAGAGTGATTAGGAATGTGATGGAGGAAATTTGGGTTTGACGGGAAATCAAGGGTAGGACAATAGCTTCCCCCGTACGGAATTGGGAGATAGCCAAGGCTCGCGTAGGCAGGGTCGCGTCCCTGAAGTAGATCCGTCACCCGTGGGGATTACAGATGAGAACCTACCCGCTACCTACTGATATATACTCGTTGTACACTTATCTAAACATTTATTCATAAATTTCTTAAAATTTCTTATTATACACAAATATTTAAAGAAAGAATAGAAAAATTCACAATTATTAGTCAAAGAAGATCAAAGTAATTTGGCATTTGTAACGTTCAGTATTTCCAGAAAATCCAAACCAAAGTTTAACTCAACTCGAGAAAATTTGTTTAAATATATCGGTCAGAAAAGATAGTCAAGAAATCAAATTTAATCTCGAAAGATCTGATGAAAACTCACAACATACATACAGTAACTCTCCTGTTTTTTAAAAGGAAACAATCAGACATGAATGTATTTAATTTAATTATTTATTACTCCAATCTTATCGAGACTTTGACAAATATTTCTTCTTCTAGTTAACTGCCACCTGACTCTTAACTGCCAAGGTACTCATAACAAACAGATTTGTTTTAAACAATCCAATTATCGATAATAGTGTTTAAACTTTCACGGTCGTTTTCTTTAATTTATTAATTTATACACATACAAAATTTTTAGCTTGATCAAAATTATTATATTAAGTGCAAATATTATAACACTCGGATATTTTAAATATTTAGGTACCTACTACCGTTTCGATTTGAAATTATGTAGATTGTTTAAGATATTCAAAACACAAACGGATTTGACCGAAGGTGCAGTCTACGGGAAGAAATACGATATAGAAGATAGAAAAGGTAGAGAATAGACGAGGTATAAAGATAAAGTACAAAGGAGTGGAATAGAAATTGAATGAAAATTCTTTGTCAAAGGAGATAGAAGTGATACAGCTGTTGTTATCCTCATAAGTTCATCTCTCTTAGAAAATTCAGATTAAACCTCACTGTATATAACTCTCTCTTTTTATATATAACAGTATAATTAGACAAATATTTTTTTATGTATTGATTAGACCTAATCACAGAGAGAATTTGTCAAATATTCCTTCTCCTAGTTGACTGTCACCGGTCTCCTAACGGCTTCTAGATTTTCTTTGACAAGTTACTCACAACAAACAATTTTGTTTTCAAGATTCAAATAATTGAAATTATTAAATTAAGTTCAGATGTTATCACTCGGATATTTTATATACTTAGGTACCTACTAAAGTTTCAATTTATTAATACCAAATTAGATTGGGTACTTAACGTCACCGTAGCCACACAGATTTGAGGTTGTTTATCTCTAAATAGTTTCAGTAAATCCTGATCAATTAAATTAAAGCTCAATTCATAAGCTCGGAAGGTTTACTTATACTGATACACATTCAGATAAAAATTTATGTTTTAGAAAGCCACGTGCTTGATTTATAATATACTCGATTTTTTATTCAAAAAGATAAAAATGCTCCATAATACTGCTCCCAATTTGGATTTGAATTATATTTTGGTTTAAAACTTAATTAATTAAAATTAATTGATATGTGGACAAATTAATATTAGATTCCGATTGAATTTGAAGTTGCGGTGGCATTAATACGTAAGTACCAAGACTGTTTTAGACATCTACAACTATCACATTCGACAAATATACATGTAACAGGTCTACGAGAAAGTTTTGTCCGTTTTTTAATAAATAGAAAAGTATGTGTTTATCATAATACCATTTATATAACATAATTGTCATCACTAGTAAGACTTATTTATTAATAAAAACGTACGGAAATGCCACATGTTGTCCAAAAAAGGATTTTGTTCTAACAAGATCTTGACAGTATCATCGTCTATTAAAAACCTCGGCTCATCAAAAGGTCTACTTAGCTGAAAATTTTTCGAACCATTTTCAACAAGTTCAAATTAGAAACTGTATCTTCATTCAATACAGTGGACCGCTTATCCACTTCTGTATAATTTTTTTCTTGTTTGAATTCACAACAAGTAAAGTGGTTTATATGACCTTGAAATCTGTCAATCAGTCAACCTCTTTAACTTAATATTAACTTGAATCATGCTCGTCTTAGTTTTTTTGATAGATCAGTATATATACATGTAATGATGAAACGAGAGAACCAAAAAGGTCAAATGAATATATACAAACATGTATCATACTTGATGTAACATTATCGGACAGAACTTTCCGGTAAACCTAATATATACGCAAAGACATACATTAAACAGACATAGTTAACACAAGACATGACATGTTACGATAGTTATTGTAAAGTTTTAAACAATTAT
Organism: Columbicola columbae; assembly: GCA_016920875.1. Lineage (NCBI taxonomy): Eukaryota > Metazoa > Arthropoda > Insecta > Psocodea > Philopteridae > Columbicola > Columbicola columbae. Next base: position 11,046,608 of record JADMLL010000009.1, on the reverse strand, counting down.
TTGTTTCTTTTTCACGATCTATAACATTTTCCAAAATGACTATTTTCTTAAACATATAATTTTTCTTTTATGTACAATACTTAACACATTTTCAGCCGGACCATTTTCTGAAGACTTTTTGCTCAGGCCTCGTAAGACGTATAAGTCCCACGGTTTAAAGTTATAATATTTTGATTCTGGCCTTGTAACAACGACATCCGAATAAAGGACTTCATCTTGAAGGAATTCCCAATTTCACTATAAATATACCATCCGGCTATACAGAAAGGTGGAAGGGAACGTGTCAATTACCAAATAAAAGTTTTCATATCATACAATTCATCGATCAATTAAAACAAGACTTCGTGAAATCGAATCCAATCAATAATAATAATCTTTGACAAATCAAACTTTACTCCCTCATTGAGTACCAGTTTAAAAGGTCCTGAAATTCTTCGGGGTAAAATAAAACCACCCCTATGAAAGTAAGAAAAATGGTAAAAAACAATAATAATATGGTTAACATTAACATGACAAGGAAAATAAGTATCGTCAAATCAATGCTCTCTTCCCCATCTGAAGATGGTGGGCTAGTCATAAACTCCCACAATCGTCGTGGCATATACCGTGGCCTGTTTGGTGGTATGCGTTGTGGCATATTCTGTGGCGCTGACGATGTCGTCGCCGAATTTGTCCCGAATTTGTCCCCGAATTTGTCCCGAATTCGTCCCCGAATTCGAATTCGTCCCGAATTTGTAGTCGAATTCATATCTGATGACATTTTCGTTTCAATGTTATAACGACAGATCGCAAGGTACCTGAAATCACAACCGTCATGCTTACAATAAATATACTCTTCAATTGTTGTTAACAAGACGGTCGTAGCAGACGCTCCTCTATGGGGCTGAGACTTGGAGCCTAAGATACATCGAAGAGTTGGAAAAGACCAAATGTACCTTCTATAAACTAATTTTTAACTGGAACTTAAGAACACCGGGATATATAATAAGAGCGGAAACTAAGTCATCACCCTTGGCGTGTGAGGCTATCGGAAGACTCCTAAAGTGGTGGCAAACTCTAAAACCTATGCCTGATGAAATGTGGCCAAAATATGCTATAGTCGGGTGGCACATTTGGAATCACAGTCAAAGATCCCAATAAAACCTATCTGGGTTTCGCATCTAAGGACTTTGCTAAGCAACCTGATTCCGAATTTCATTTAGGGTGAGCAGATTGTCCTCAAAAAATAAAAGATGATTATAAAACATCCTCGAGGATAGTAACAAAGTCAGAATTCTGAACTCGTCCTTCAGCCCGAGATATAAGTATCTAACTTCGATAGGAAGCTCTGAGAATTACTTCTCAAGAGGCACCAGCTTATTTAGTCAGATGCGTGTTACTGGTCAGAAATGGATCAAAATCACAGCCACCGGAATAACATCATCCTGGGATCAAACATCAATATCCTCCATTTGTAACCTCCTAGTACCGGAAACGGTAGAACACTTTATGCTGGACTGCCCTATGTACCAGCCATCCAGGACCCATTTCATAACTCCTTGGATTAATATGGAGAAGAAAGCAGAGGACCAATTAATACAACTCCTGGAGGATGTCGGTCTTGAAACCAAGCAGAAAAACATTTACAGGTACATGGCGCAAGCTATCAAAATTAGAAACTTCATCACTAATGTTTAGAAAGATTTTGTACCTGTTTTTGTCTCTTTCTCTTTGTATGCCAATCTCTTTAATGCCTTCGGGCCAAATAAAGATTTTATATTGAATTGATTGATTGTTGTTAACTTGTTCTTTAATAAACTTAAATCAACTATTTACAGAAAATGAAAACATACCGGAATTCATATTCACTAGATATACTGTCATACTAACTGATTAGCCATTAGGTTGGTTGGATAAAAACCCAAACTGAAATGGGTACTCACCTTAAATATCAGTGAAACTCACAATGGAGTGTTTTAGACCTGAAGAAACCTTTCAAAAAGGTTCACAAATCTGATATCGAGAGATTCAAGAGCGATTGACGAACCTCAGTAACGTTTCCTTTGAAGAAAACGTTTAGAAATTCTGAAATTCATAATTTTCTCATGTACCAGGCTTATCAAAAACTAATGCACGTGGCCGACAGTACACTTGAGTATAAAATATATAAAAACCAAGAAACTCACCGAAATAACTGTTGATGATCACAAAACTACTGTGAAAACTCAAAGAAACTTTTAAACTTTACTAGACACTCAAGAAAAACGTTCACAACACAATGATTGGAATATTTAGAACAGATAAAATGTGTGGAAACTTTTCACTGTGACGTAATTTCCTCACAAAATGGCTGATAAAATCTATATTTCACAGCATCGATTCGGCGCAGAAGCTTTTTCTCTTCCACAGAGACAATGAAATGGTCGTGACTTTAGAAAATTTGGGGTTTATTTCCTCTAAAATATAATTCCATCAGCAAGAAAGGTGGTATGGGTTGTTGGCATATTTAACAATCAGTCAAGTTTCCTCATCTCATACCCTTTATTTTCATCGTTGTTTTTGGGAGGAGTTCCTGACTTTGACGCAAATGGTCGTGGGTTAGAATTTTCCTCCCGCAACCTGTTATACCCAAAAATTAAGGGTAAAAAACGGGATTAAAACCACCACCAATTATTTTCTCCGCCGTTTTGGCGGTATTCTCGGTATCCAGAAACTACATCTCACTTCACAGATAAGTGAAGAAACATACCTACCCCTTTAGATTTTTGTTCATTTCCATTAAACCAAACTGCTGTAGAAATCCCAAAGTCATTTAAATATCAAAGGTTGCTTTGTAAATTAGGATGAATGTTTTCATTTCTTGTAAATATTACCAATAGAGCTGGCAGAGAAGAAAATGGCTGTAAAATGATTCAGTATATACAGAAAACACTGTTATACCAGGTATTATTTTACTTTTGTTGATAAAACTATTAATAAACTTGATGTTACAGGTAATGTAACGAGGAACTGGGAGACAAAATACAATACAACACAGTTATAGACCCAATAAAATATTTAACGCAGTATAAGACGCATTAAAATTGTTGAAAAGAATTTGTTTTTTTCTTTTACAATAAAATTAAATTTAAATTTAACAAACATACTATTCATTGGCTATGTACAATACTTAATTAGCACCCTTAATTTCCAGTCCAAACAAATTATTGATAAATTAAAAAACAATTGCCGCTTCTGATTCTTCGATATATTACTGCTGTACTATAATTGTCTCAGTTGTTTTGCGTTAAGCAGTCAAACTCCAAACCAATATATATTCCAAATTCATAGGTTTTGGCAGTTATCATATTTCTGATCCCCATGTTGAAAGAGTTCACCCAACAGATTATAAAGAAGTCGCTCAGATTAGAAATTTGCAGTGTCGAGAAGTGCTATTTATCTAGAAGAACTCAAACTTCGCTTCAAAAAGACATAACGAAGGTAGCGATGTATTTGATATCACAAGAATTATACTTCAGCCTCCAACGATAACTCTCTCTAGCAAGAACATGCTGGAGTAGATGGAACAAGAGAGAGTATTACCAGTGTAACACCATAAAAGTGGTTGAAATTAATATGGTTTGAAGATGGTCCAATCGAACAAAGAAAACAACATGAATTACACACATCAGAAATCCTGTAATATTAACTGACTGGTCATTAGAACGGATTGGATACTAAAAGAAAAATTACCATAAGAAAGAAACATACCTCACATACCTTTGAAATACATTATCAAGTGTTCCAGACCTGAAGAAACCTTCAAAAATCACAAATCCGATTCAGCTGGCTCTGTCTTGAAATGTTTGAACTGAAATCATAATTTTTACAAATATTATATAAATATGATTGACTTCCAATAGGGGTAATTAAAGTCAAATAGAACCAAAAAATGAAAACTCACCTTAAATGACATGATCCACCATCACAATGGAGAAGAAAAACAGTAGGAAGCTAGAGAACCTACCAAATGAACCTGATTATGTTCACAAACCTGTCGTCGAAACTTGAAGAAAGCTTTAAACTTTATTTCAAGCTCAGTAGAGACGATCACAATCAAATCAGTCCAACATTAACATCAGATAACTTACAACAATTTCTTCAAATGTTAACCCTTCACGTACGGTACACGTCATGTACTGTATATGTCTTATATACAGTCATGACCACTCGAACTAAAACAATAGGAGCAATATACTGTAGATATCAATTATCTCATGACATCGTTTTATCATCATCAATTCTCATGCAGCTACGTAGTAAGGCACCTAAGGGGTATAAATTCATACCACAATTCAAAGTTGGCATATTCATGCTAACTCTGGAGGAAGATATGAACCATCGCCTCAAAGTATAGCCCTCGGTCGGGATGGTGAGGATGGAAAGGATTGGTCAGAGTGATTAGGAATGTGATGGAGGAAATTTGAGGTTTGACGGGAATCAAGGGTAGGACAATAGCTTCTCCCGTAAGGAACTGGGAGATAGCCAAGGCTCGCGTAGGCAGGGTCGCGTCCCTGAAGTAGATCCGTCACCCATGGGGAAAACGGATGAGAACCTACCCGCTACCTACTGATATATACTCGTCTGTACACTTATCTAAACATTTATTCATAAATTTCTTAAAATTTCTTATTATACACAAATATTTAAAGAAAGAATAGAAAACTTCACAATTATTAGTCAAAGAAGATCAAAGTAATTTGGCATTTGTAACGTTCAGTATTTCCACCTGTCTTAGAAAATCCAAACCAAAGTTTAACTCAACTCAAGAAAATTTGTTTAAATATATCGCTCAGAAAAGATAGTCAAGAAATCAAATTTAATCTCAAAAGATCTGAAAAAAGTTCAGTATATACAACTCTCTCTTTCTATATTATTATGATTCTCGAACTGCCCCTGAAACATTTGAGATTTTGTGTCCTAGGAATTTATTCTTAACTATTAAAGAAGCGAATATAACTCTGCAATATTTCATCGCGTTATAACATGAGACATGTTTGAACGTATACGACCTGGATGCAGAAGGCAAATGCCTAAGATTATTCTTTCGTACACTTTGATTGATTACTGAGAGAGTCGGAAGTAAACAGCGGTGGAGAACTGATGTTCTGAGTCCTTTTAGTTTTTGCTTTCAAAGGTTTTCTCATTGATTTTTCCTTTTTATTTAATTTCGACCACATTTTATTTGTATTACTGGATTTGTTTTGTGAATAGCCGCAGTAGGCAATCCAGATATTATTTGGCTGTAATTTCCGCCAAACCGAAAGGAACTCCATCGGGCAATATATATTTCAAAGGGATCGAATCTGTAGCAAGTCCATGTACAACCTGACCTGGACAAGAGAGAAAAAGAACACACATACTACAGTAAAAGAGTAGAATCAGACAGGAATTAATTAATTAATACATTAATTAGCTCTAATCACAGAGAGAATTTGACAAATACTTCTTCTACTAGTTGACTGTCATCTGTCTCTTAACTAGTTTTTGATTTTGAGTTCAAATACTCACTCGGATATTCTCAATACTTAGGTACCTACTAAAGTTTCAATTTATTAATACCAAACTAGATTGGGTACTTAACGCCACCACAGCCACAGATTTAACGTAATTTATCTCTAAATAATTTCAGTAGATCCTGATCAATTAAATTAAAGCTCAGTTCATAAGCTCGGAAGGTTTACTTATACTGATACACATTCAGATAAAAATTTATCTTATTCGGCCGTGTTTTAGAAAGACCACGTCCTTAATTTATAATATACTCGATTTTTTATTCAAAAAGATAAAAATGCTCCACAATACAGCTTCCAATTTGGATTTGAATTGTATTTTGATTTAAAATTTAATTAATTAAAATTAATTGATATGTGGACAAATTGATATTAGATTCCAATTGAATTTGAAGTTGCGGTGGCGTTAATACGTAAGTACCCAAGACTGTTTTAGACATTTACAATCATCAGATTCGAGAAATATACATTTGACAGATCTACAAGAAAGTTTTGTCCGTTTTTAGAATAGTAGAAAAGTATATATTTATCATAACTTCAATAATTTTTATTGAATAATAAAATTGCCGTCATTATTTGACTTATTTATTTCGACAGTGTCTGATATGGTCAAAAAGGACTTTACGCTAATATGATTTTGACAGTATCATCGTCCATCAGAGGCTCATCAAACAGGTATTCAGCAAGTTTGTATCAAAACTGTACCTTCATCTAACACTTGGAACAAATTATCCATTCCTTCTGTATCATTTCTTTCTTGTTAAAAATCATACCAAGTACAGTGGTTTAAATGACTTTGAAATCTGTTCACAGTGAATACTAACATACTCGACTTAGTTTTTTTGCTAAATCAGTATATATATACTTTCAGTGATAAAATAAGATGACCAAAAAAGTGTTAAACGCATATATGCAGACGTGTTCAAACTTGTAACATTATCAGACAGAACTTTCCGGTAGACGTAATAGATACGTAAAGTTAGTTAATACTAGACATGACACATTACGACATTTATCCTAAATTTTCTTTCTCGATCTACTGAGTTTTTCTTAAATATATAATTTCTCTGGTATGTACAATATTAATACTTAACACGTTCCCTGTCGGTTAGTTTTTTGAAGAATTTCTGTGGGGCTTATACGCCCTATCCAACTCAACTATCATAAAAGGTTTCCACAATACTATTTGGCCTGTAGGACTGTTACAGTATATATAATTCATGAATTCACTGCGACTGTGTTTAGGCAAAGTTCAAATACAAATTTTCGAATACGATTTAACTGATTTACGTTGAGGACTGCTCTCCGCATGTATGGAAGAGCAACGAACCGTGGGAAAAATCTCAAAAATCCGAATTCATAAGACTGGAATAATATGTGGGTACCATATTTCTTGAAGCTGTAAGTATTGTGACAACGACACCCGAATATTTGACTGCATCATGAATTTTGTGAAAAATTCCTAGTTTTACTATTTTCATGTCATCCGGTTTTAATGGAAAGTTTGTAGGAGACGTGTTAATTAACAAATAATAATTTTCAGATAATAAAATTCATGGATAAATCAAAACAAGACTTTGTAAGACCAAATCCAATCAAAAACTAACAAATTAAATTTCCACGGTATCATTGAGTTCCACTTTGAAATCCTCTTTGTGGGGAGATAAAACCACCATGAAACTCATCAAAATCGAAAAAAATAAAAATAATGAGGTCAACATTAATATGACAAGAACGAGAAGTATGATCATATTAATTCTTTGCGCCTTGTTTGAAAATGGTGGACGATTCATAATCGCCCACAATCGCCGTGGCACATGTGGTTGCACACGGGCTGGTCTCTGGGGTGGTACATGGGGCTGTGGCATGTGCTGCGGTGCTGACGATGTCGAAGGTAATTCCATGTCCGATGGCATTGTCGATTGAACGATACAACGAAGATCGCAAAGTACCTGAAATCACAACCGTCAACCTGATACCCTTCAATTGTTGTTAACTTCTTCTTCAGTAAACTCAAATCAACTCTATTTACAGAAAATTAAAACATACCGGAAACTATATTCACCAGATATACTGTGATACTAACTATTAATAGAAAAAAATACGAAAAAGGGTTAGAGTTCGAAGGACCAAAAAAATGGTAAGGCCAAAATACGAAAATAGGTGGTTCGGTACAAACGAAAGGAACAAAGGACCGGTAAAGTGAGATGGATGAAGTACAAAGGATAAAATACGACAAGCTTACTCGGATGACGGTTGGGTTGCGACTCTCAATATATCTTTTCTAAGACTACAAACAAAGGTTTTCTGCAATAACAAAAGTTGTTCAGGGGCGGATTCAGGCCTGAACAGTAACTAAATAGCCATTAGGTTGGGCTGGATAAAACCCAAACTGAAATGGGTACTCACCTTAAATATCAGTGAAACTCACAATGGAGTGTTCTAGACCTGAAGAAACCTTTCAAAAAGGTTCACAAATCTGATATCTAGAGATTCAAGAGGATTGACGGATCTCAGTAACGTTTCCTTTGAAGAAAACGTTTGGAAATTCTGAAATTCATAATTTTCTCATGTACTACGTATATCATATACTAAAACATACGGCCGCCAATACACTGGAGTATAAAATATATAAAAACCAAGAAACTCACCGAAATAACTGTTGATGATCACAAAACTACTGTGAAAACTCAAAGAAACTTTTAAACTTTACTAGACACTCAAGAAAAACGTTCACAACACAATGATTGAAATATTTAGAACAGATAAAATATGTGAAACTTTTCACTGTGACGTAATTTCCTCACAAAATGGCTGCCTAAGATCTATATTTCACAGCGTCGATTCGGCGCATAAGCTTTTTCTCTTCCCACAGAGATAATGAAATGTTCGTGTCTTTAGAAAATTTGAGGTTTTCTTTCTCTAAAATTTAAATTCATCAGCAAGAAAGGTGAAATGAAGGGTTATTCCCTGTTGGAACTCCTATCAATCAGTCAGGCTTCTTCATCTCATCTGTATTTTCCCTTGGTTTTGGAGGTATTCTCTGTATGCAGAAACTACGTCTCACTTATCTGACTTCCTAACTAAAATATTCTGTGGGTTCTAAAGTAGCAGGTGTTTACCCCAAAAGTTCGTGTATAACATATATCGTCCAAATGATCTGTAGTAGATGAGTTAAGGAATTTATTTACCCTTCCAGATAAAATTTGTGTTTTTTCCTTTATCCCTTGAGCTAAATTCTTTTTAGAAGCATCGAAGAAGTCGGGTATCACAAACCAACTGTATAAATTTGGATGGCAATTTTCATCTTTTCTGATGTTACCAATCGAACTGGAAATGCATAGGACTCAGTAACTACAGAAATTTTTATTTGTTTTTGGTCACAAGGTTACTATGTAAATATGGATGATGTTTTCATTTTTTGTGGATATTACTAATAGAACTAGGAGGGAGGAAAATACCTGTTCAAGACGGACGGACTAGATTTAGTATATACAAAAAATAATACTGGAAGAAAAAGCTTCGAAATTATTTGTGAAAGAAGATCCAACGAATTGCTCCTAACAAATTGTGTTTTCAACAATATAAGAATTGAAATCATTGAAGATATTATTTTAGATATTATTCTCGGAGTTGTGTTGATAAGACTATCAATAAATTAGATTCTTACAGGTAATGTTGTAAAGAAGAACTCGGAGACAAAATACAACACAGTTATAGACTCAGTTCAATACTTGTATCAAAATTGTAGAAAAGTATTTGTTTTTTCTTTTACAATAAAATTAAATTTAAAATCAACAGATATACTATTCATTGGTTATATGAAATACTTAATATCTAGACCAAACAAATTATTGATTAATATAAAAAAAACTTTGCCGTTTTTGATTCCTCACAACTTTACTGTTGGGCTTTACTTGTTTCAGTGGTGTTGCGTTCAAGAATGTTATTTTTAAGCCGCAGATGTTTCATCCCTGTCGTATTTCTTATGACCATTTTGGAAGAGTTTACCAAACAGGTAATAATGAAATCGGTTAAATAAAAAATTTGTAGTGTCGAGAAAACCTTTTGTCTTGAAGAACTCAAAGCTATGTTGCACAACAATATAGCGACGATAGTAAGGCGTCTGAAATCACAAGAATTATACTTAGGATAAATATACTCTTCATTTGTTGACTCATTTTTAAAAAAACAAAAACATTCTGCAAACGAATCTTTCTGCAAAGGTCACAACAGCAGCAGTATGTCTGGCGGTGAATTCAGGAAACGAATAAAAATTGGATGGTCACCGGCTCCTTGATCAAGATTTCTGTTAAGAAGTACTCGAGAGCATGACGAAAATGGTAGGAAAAGCAACCCAAGGATGTGATCAGTCCCAAAAAACCAATTCCATCCGGCGTAATAAGCGACCTCCAACGACATCTCTCTTCAGCAAGAACATAGCCTGAAAATGAGTTGATATTAGCAGAACACCAGAGGAATGGCTAAAACTATCGTTGTCTAAGATTGCCTAATTGAAGAAAAATAATACCGTAAATGATATACACCAGAAATCCTGTAATACTAACTGATTGGTCACTAGACAAACAAAAAACGAAACTGACCCCAAAAATCTTTGTAATTCAGAATTGGGTGTTCCAGACCTGAAGAAACCCTCGTAAAAGATTCGCAAATACGATATTGTTGGCTCTGCATATCTCATATTGTTGAATGGTTTAATATAACTGAAATCATTAATTTCTTAAGAATCATATACTGTTAAAGTGATAAACTCGTAACAAGTGTTTTGTCATTAGACTTGAATACATCAAAAAATGAAAACTCACTTCAACTTCTCATGAAAACCACAAAATGCTGACAGACTTTAAGACGAATTTGTTTTGATGAAAACGTTCGTAAATTCTGAAATTAGAAATTTTCCTATATACATATATCTGTTATACTAATAAGTGATTAGTCATTAGAGTCGAGAAGAGAAGAATGAAATAAAAACTCACCAAAAAAGCTGATTCACAAACCTGTCCTCGAAACTTGAAGAAAGCTTTAAACTTTATTTCAAGTTTATCTGATAATTCACAACAATTTCTTCAAATGTTAATCCCTCGTCATGTACTGTATATGTGTTCTATACAGTCATGACCTCTCGAACTAAAACAATAGGAGCAATATACTGTAGATATCAATTATCTCATGACATCGTTTTATCATCATCAATTCTCATGCAGCTACGTAGTAAGGCACTTAAGGGGTATAAATTCATACCACAATTCAAAGTTGGCATATTCATGCTAACTCTGGAGGAAGATATGAACCATCGCCTCAAAGTATAACCCTCGGTCGGGATGGTGAGGATATTTAGGAAGGTCGAGGTATGATGGGAATGAAGGGTAGAACAGTGGCTTCTCCCGTAAGTCAGTAGTCGGCAACCTTTGTAACTTTTTGTGTGGGCCACTCTTTTAAGAATCCTAAACGTTTGGATATCTGACAATATTACATACCACGTCAGGAAAATTGAATTTCTTTCTATATTTGTTTGTAATAATATTTATACTCGTATATTCAAAGCACTATTTCAGTTACATTCGAATGTGCGACCCACAATAACAATTTTACTTTATAAATGACCCGATAAATGTTGCCGACCTCTGCCATAGGAATTGGGAGATAGCCGGAAAGGATTGGTCAGAGTGATTAGGAATGTGAAGGAGGAAATTTGGTTTGACGGGAAATCAAGGGTAGGACAATAGCTTCCCCGTACGGAATCGGGAGATAGCCAAGGCTCGCGTAGGCAGGGTCGCGTCCCTGAAGTAGATCCGTCATCCATGGGGAAAACGGATGAGGACCTACCCGCTACCTACTGATATATACTCGTCTGTACACTTATCTAAACATTTATTCATAAATATCTGAAACTTCTTATTATACACAAATATTTGAAGAAAGAAAATAAAAAAATTCACAAATATTAGTCAAAGAAGATCAAAGTAATTTGGCATTTGTAACGTTCAGTATTTCCATCTGAAAATCCAAACCAAAGTTTAACTCAACTCGAGAAAATTTGTTTAAATATTTCGGTCAGAAAAGATAGTCAAGAAATCAAATTTAATCTCGAAAGTTCTAATGGAATCTCACTATACATATGACACTTCAGAAGATTAACAGTACAATTAGACAAGAATGTATTTAGTTATTCATTAACTCTAATCACGGAGAGAATTTGACAAATATTTCTTCTTCTAGTTAACTGTCACCTGACTGACTCCTAACCCGATTTTTGGCAATATACTCACAACAAACAGTTTTGTTTTGAACAATCTAATTTCGCTCAGATATTATTAATGTTTTACTCGGATATTTTAAATATTTAGGTACCTAAAAGGGTTTCAATTTCACTATACTGAACTAATCTGTTTTAGATTTTTACTATCCGTAGGCTGAAACTCAAAGATACTCTCTATAAAGAGGTATATGGAATAAGAGAGAAAGAATACAAAAGAGAAATTGTAGTACAAGAAATAGAAGAGGGATAGAAATAAAGTAAGAAGGGGTAGATTAAAATTTGAAAGAAAAAGTTTCAAAATTCTTTGTCAAAGAAGATCAGAGTAGTGCAGGTTTTGTAATCTTCATTATTTTAATCTCTAGGGATGTAATGAAAGTTCACTGTATGACTCTCTCTATCTATGTATAAAACAGTAGGCCTATAATCAGAGAAGAAGTTATTTATTTATTGATTAGCCCAAATCACAGAGAGAATTTGTCAAATATTCCTTCTCCTAGTTGACTGTCACCTGTCTCCTAACTGCTTCTAGATTTTCTTTGACAAGTTACTCACAACAAACAATTTTGTTTTCAACAATCAAATAATTGAAATTATTAAATTAAGTTCAGACATTATTTCACTCGGATATTTTGAGTATTTAGGTACCTATTAGGGTTTCAAATTCATAATACTAAACTGCTTAAGTATTAGCGCCGCCTCAGCTACAGATTTGGCGATTTGTAACTTCTCTCTAAATAATTTCAGTAAATCCTGATCAATTAAATTAAAGCTCAATTCACTTTACGAAAGGACTACTTTCTATTGATTCACATTCAAGAAAGAAAATTTCCTTATTCCGCCACTTTTTTAAAAAACAATGTGCTTAATTTATATTATATTCGCCCTTTTTATTAAAACAGCTCCTGATTTAAGGATTTCATTTAATTTTGATTTAAATTCGGATCAATTAATATTGAGACAAATTAATATTTGATTTGTTTTGGATTTGAAGCTACGGTGGCGTTAATACGTAAGCACTAGAAATTGTTTTAGATATGTACAACCAATAGATTTATACAAAACACGACACATTTATATATATGTTTCGTCTACAGCAGCGTCTGTCCAACTTATCATAGCCCGAGGGAAATATTTTCTTCAAGGTTGATAAATGAAGAGTCAGTTTATGTTAATTAAAAAATATTTCACTTATACTAAAAAGAAAACTTTAAATTATTTGTAATATATTATGAGAACATTGTGGCCATAATTGTAAAATAATATTAATATTAATAATAATAATATAGTACCTTAATTTTTTTTTAATATAATGTACTCGCGGGCCGTAAAAATAATTTGACGGGCCTCCAGTTGGACAGCACTGGTCTACAGGAAAGTTTTGTCCGTTTTTATAACAATATAAAAGTATAAACGTATCCAGCCTTAAAAATACAACTGCTGTCATTATTTGTGACTTATTTATGCCGGCAATTTTCGATGATCTCAAAAAGGTTTTGCTCTAATATGATCTTGACAGTATACTTTCATCAATGATCGATTCAAGGCTCATCAAAAGAGCCTATCTACCTGAAAATTGTTCTAACCGTTTTATCAGAAACTGTGCCTTTATCGAACAGCTTAGACAAATCATCCACTCCTTTTGTATCATTTGTTTCTTATATAAATTTTTTCAAAATACAGTGAATTTGGCTTTTAGCTTGAATAAATTTCAGGTTTCACAGTCAGCTAATCCGTTCAAGTAATACTAGGCTCGATTTAGCTAATTTCCTAGTTCAGTATGTACACTGTATAGGTGATAAGACGAGAGAACCAAAAAGCGTCAAATGAAAAATGCAAACGTGTGTCATACTTGACTTAATATTATCGGACAGAACTTTCCGGTAGACGTAATATATACGCAAAGTTAGTTAACACAAGACATGAAAAATTACGATATTTATATTAAAATTTTAGACAAATAACTGAAATAACTAATTTTTTCTTTTACGATGATTCAAGTTTTTAGAACGACCATTTTCTTAAACATATAATTTCTCTGTGTGTACAATTCCCTGCCGGACTGTTTTTTGAAGACTTAAGTTCAGGAGGCTGTGGGGATAAGTTCCACCTTTTAAAGTTATAGGCCTATAATTTTGTTTCTTGTTCTTAAAGACATCCAAATAAATGACTGATTGATGAATTTGGCATGAAAAATTTGATTATGAATTTTGACTTCATGGAAAATTCCCATTTTTACTATAATACCATCCAGTTTGAGCGGAAAGTTTGCAGGGAACGTGTTAATACACAAATAATAATTACCAGATCATACAATTCAGCGGTAAATTAAAACAAAACTTTGTGTAATAAAATCCCATCAAGAATAATAATTTTTGGCAAATTAACCTTTTAATCTTCCGTTGAGTACCAATTTGAAATCACGTGAAATTCATCGGGGAAAGATAAAAGCCCCCACAGCAACACCACTAAAATAGTAAAAAATAAAACCATTGAGGCTAACATAAACAAAGCAAACAAAAGAACTATCAATACATCAATTCTTTGGGATAAGGGTGAAGATGGTGGCAAATTTATAATCCTCCACAATGTTGGTGGTATAAACGTATTTGGTGGTAAATCCTCTGGCGCTGACCAATACGAAGACGATTCCGTATTCGATGACATTGTCGATTCAACGATAAAACGAAGGTCGCAACGTAGCTGAAATCATCAGAATCATAGTCACAATAAATATACTCTCCAATTGTTCACTTATTGTTCAATAAACTCAATTAACAGAAAATAAAAACATACCGGAAATCATATTCACTAGATATACTGTCATACTAACTGATTAGCCATTAGATTGGGTTGGATAAAAACCCAAACTGAAATGGGTACTCACCTTAAATATCAGTGAAACTCACAATGGAGTGTTCTGGACCTGAAGAAACCTTTCAAAAAGGTTCACAAATCTGATATCGAGAGATTCAAGAGCGATTGACGGATCTCAGTAACGTTTCTTTGAAGAAAACGTTTGGAAATTCTGAAATTCATAATTTTCTTATGTCCTACGTGTGTCTTATACTGATACATATGGCCGCCAATACACTCGAGTATAAAATATATAAAAACCAAGAAACTCACCGAAATAACTGTTGATGATCACAAAACTACTGTGAAAACTCAAAGAAACCTTTCAACTTTATTTGAAGCTCAAAAAAACATTCACAACACAATCATTCAAATATTTAGAACGTATGAAATATGTGGAAACTTTTCACTGTGACGTAGTTTCCTCACAAAATGGCTGCTTAAGATCTATATTTTATAGCATCGATTCGGCGCATAAGCTTTTTCTCTCCCTCCAAAACAATGAAAGGTTCGTGGCATTAGAAAATTTGGGGTTTATTTCCTCTAAAATTTAATTTCATCAGAAAGAAAAATGAAATCTGGTCTTATTCCGTATTGGCATTCCTACAATTACATTTCCTCATCTCATCTTCTCTACTTTCTCCGTTGTTTTGGAGGTATTCTCTGTATCCAGAAATTACGCCTCACTTAACTGACTTCCTAACTAAAATATTCTGTGGGTACTAAAGTACCAGGAGTTTACCATGACCGACCGTATCGAACATAAGTCGTGCAGATGATCTCTAGTAGATGAATGAGGGAATCTACCTACCATTCCAGTCTAAATTATAGTGTTTGTTCCTTTATCTTTTGAACTAAATTCCTTTTATATCCATCTGATCAATTCAGATATTATAAGCTTATTAAAAATTTGGATGACAGTTTTCATCTTTTGCTGATGTTACCGATGGAGCTGGGAATTCATGTTTCAGTAATTAAAAAAATTTTTTCGTCTTTCATCAGCGTGTAAGAGGAACATCAATAATATCAGACATAAATAAATAAATATTATACAAAAAAAGGACCCCTGAAATAATATTTAAAAAGATAAAAAGAAGAAGAGAGTAGAGAATCTCATTATTATCACCTTTTCAAGGGTTAGCAAAGCACTACAACAAGAATTTGAGAGTAGTATCAAAGTTGGTACTCAGTAAGCAATGTCAAATTCCAGTACCAAAGGAGTGGTGTAACGTTTCTATATCAAATATACTGAAATTTTAAAAATATTTCGCTCATCTTACAAGAGTTATATGTTATAGGTCGGAGGCTAGGGGAACGTAAAGTGCTATCACCATTTTATGTTGTAACATAGACTTACCACGATATCATCACCGAAGCACAAAACCAAACCTGGACCTTTAGTATTCAGCAGATGTCATGATCTACTGATCTTGACATGGTATCTGCCTTCCGGAAGCCTGAAACCGAAGGTATTTAAAGGAAACACTTCCCATTTGGTCCTGTTTCCCATACTTGTAGTCTATATATTTTGTAAAATGGTTTCTAGGAATTCAGGTACTATTGAGTTGACATCCTGACAGTCATCTGCCATAGTTATTGGTAATAGTTTAGGGTGGTATAGACCTTAGTTTTTGTGACACGTTCAAAAGACTGTAATATACGTCAAACTGTTCAACAGCTACAAAAGGTGAGAGGAAAATGATAGTAAAATACAGGCGGAATGAATTCAGTATATACAAATAGAAGACACATATTTAAATTAAAATAAAAAACCAAAATATATTGAAAAAACCGCTACAAGCTCATTTTCGGGAGTTACAGATAATCAGAAAAGAGTTTTAATATTAGAAAAATAAATAATCAATTCATACAACTCTCCAGCAACCTTTCCAGGTTGAAAACCATCTCTTAAACCCTAGGAACTTCACAACAAAGTTAATTCTTAGAATTCTTGTCAACCTCAACCATAAAATAAATTTTTTTTTAATATAAATATTATAAGTGAAGCCAAATTTAGAAAAGCGAAAACTGCAAATATAATCATTCGTCATAACCTTCAACACAAAATTATTTTTCAAATTTAGTGTGCATGTTCATTTTATAAATATTTTGCTTATAATTACACCTGAAGCCATCACCCGTTGCTGTAACGAATATTCCATAGATACAAGCAAAATACAATCCAAAAATATAAGTGAAGCATGTTGATACTGAATAAGATACAATGCGTATTTCTTTATTATTATAAAATTCATATTCATATTTTATTACCCAAAATTAAAATTTATTAAACATGATCTTCTGATATGTTTAACGCCTAATTGACTCCTATCGGGAATATAGAGTTAGTATAATTCATATTTTTTTTTAATTCTTATATTTGTACTTAGTTTTTGGTTCTTCAAAACTTTACCTCTGTACTTTAATAGTTTGAGCTGTGATCTGTTCAGTGTTGAAAGGCCTTGTTCGTAGGTATCTTATCCTTCTTACTAGTATGTGCGCTTTCGCGTACAAAGCTCTCATATTTCTAACCATCATTTTGAAAGAGGTTACAAATTATAAAAAAATAGTTTGAGATTTATAGAGTTGAGCTTTGGGTTTTGAAGAACTGAAAGAAAAGATAAATAAGAAAAGTAAAGAAAGATGAAAGTAGGAAACGTAAGATTTATACTGAAAATAAATAAAATGTTTGATTTTGTAAGCTCCTATTTCAGAAAAAATTAAAATAATTCATAATATAAATAAATAAGTAAATAAATAAACAAAACAAAATTAAACAAAAAAAAAACAAAAATTTTTATTCTTATCATTATTCTAGGTTGTTCTTTTAACTCTAATTACTACTATATAATATTATATTAAAATCGGGAAGTAAATCGACCCTCTTACTCGAGCTCAGTCTCATCCTTCTTTTCCTTTTCCTCCTTCTTGCATTTTCCCTTCTCATTTTCAAGACCATACCAATCCCTCCTGGCTTTGGCCATGTCATTGTCCCATCTGGATCTCTGCCTCCACTTCTTCTTCCGTCCAAGATACGGAGTCCAGTGAGTCAGTATTTCTGACCATTGTTTATCGGTGATGAAGATGACGTGTCCTTCCCATTTCCATGAAACGATGTTCCTGCATCCAGCCAGCTTTTGAATGATTTCAGATGACATAGACCACAATTCACAACCTTCGACCAGGCAAGATGTCACCTCAACATTCATCCTCGATCCAACTTTCTCCATTGATCTCATCCTGTTTCGTAGTCCAAACTTGAACGCCCAGAAGTTCTTCCAAGTCAAGCTAACTTTCCGGTTCAAAACCTTCCCATTCCTCTTATTGTAAGCAATGAGCTCTCCCAGGTAGACGGTTTCTTCCTTGTAGATGAGAGGTTTCTTCTTCAAATGCATTTCCACTTGCTCGCTGTAAGTCATGAGAATTTGCTGGTTTATTGCTAAGCCAGCATATTTGGCCTCACGCTGGAGATCAGAAACGATGCTCAACAGAGTTCGGCGATTCGACGCGAAGATTATCAGATCGTCAGGAAACCATAAGTACGTTAATCCATTCTGTTCCATCAGAATGCCACATTTCTTATTTTTCCAGTTGGAGCTCTTAAACACCTCTTCAAGTATATAGCTGAATAAAGCGGGAGACAATGGGTCATTCCTCTTGACTTTACGTTTATTACGGAAATACTTTCCATTCCTGTTGAACACCATTCCATTCTTATCGCTTGCATACAGATACTCGATAAGATTCCTGTACCTTATCGGAGAGCTCTTGCCTCCAGACTTGTACACGTACTGCTGAGACACGCAGTCATACGTCTCATCATAATCAATCAGTGCCACATAGGTTGGCACGGTGTACTCGGATGTTTTCTCATTGAGGTGGCTGATGGCATGGAAATGCTCAACCGTCGAAAATCCATGTCGACACATCGTGAACGATATAGACCACAAGTACTGCAAAACAACCATAGCTGCCAGCATGATTAAATCGGGTTTCAAGACAACTCACCAGAAATGCTGATAAAAATCACCAGACGGTGAACGAAATCTTGAGAAAAGATTCGCAAAGCAGTTTGGTCTACATCGAAACGGTTGGAAAAACCTGAAATTTCATAAATGTATCGGGTACCACACATACCATTTGATTTGAATAAAAAAACCGGAAAAATGAAAACTCACCTTAAACACAGATGAAAAGTGCAAGGGTAGGCCAAATACGATCGATAGATCGATGTTTTGATGGAAAATTTTGGAAAATCTGAAAATCGATAATCTCTCATGTACCACATATATATTACACTAATTACGCAATTACAGCCGAGATGAAAAATGGAAAAATAAAAAGAAAACTCACCCAAAAATGATCCAATCAACACACCTCTGATGGATATTTGATGATCACTTCAAACTTTTCAAACAATCAAAAGAAAACTTCACAAAAGAGAAAATTTTCCACAGCTGAAAATTTACACTTTCCCCGACTCTGAGAAAGAGATCTCTGTGAGGAAATGGCTGCAGAAAATCTATATATTCAATCAGAGATTCGACGCAGAAGCTGCTTCTCTCGTTCCAAGGGGATGAGTTTTCCTCGTTTTCGAGAATCTAGGTCGTCTTGTTATAAAGTTTCCGGAAATTTAATTTCATTATGGACCAACAACAAAAAAATTTTCTTTTTCTTGTTATGTCATTTGTCCGAATCAGTCGAATTTCCTCTTCGTCTTCATATTCTCCGTCGTTATGGGGGTATTTTTGCACCCAAAGACCACACGTGACTTATATAACTTCCCAATTAAATTGTTGTGTGGGTTGTCAAGTACCAGGAAATTACTTTGGCCAGAGGAAAATTCTCGAAGGTATCCGTTCTTCCTTTGGAGAGGGAAGGAGGGGTTATGTTGGATTTCCACCGACTAAAACCTTTGGATGGACGTTTGGTTCAGGCGTAAAACCTGGGGGCTCGTTATTACTCTTTCGCATTCTTTCCTAGCCAGGAATATACCTTTTTGGCCTGGGAAACCTGTCGAAGGTTATCCGTCCAACCTTTAGGGAGGTAGGAGGGAGTATGTGGGGGCTCGGAGCCGGGAACTCCTTCTCTTCCTTCTGTCTCTTGCCAGTTTAAGAAGAGGACACCTCTCTTCAGATTTTTAGGAGGAGGTATCCCATTTGAAAATGGGAGGAAACAAAATCCCAAATTTTAGAAATTTAAGAGGCGAAATAGTATGTCGAATAACATTTCAAAAAAAATTTGAGGGAAAAACTCTTTTCGAAAAATTACGAGGATTTTCTACGAAAAGCAAGCAAAAAAGGATTAGCCCCCGCATCGAGGGGATTAATTCTAATCAAAAGGGATTTATGGTTTTATCAAAGCGAATCCGAGGAAGAGAGGATTAAATTCAAATGAAAAAGACTAGGATGAACGAAAAGTTTACTAAAATCAGTTTCTCCCATGAATAATAAAAAACTAGACCGAGCGTATCGTAGGTTTTAGGTGTAGATAACCTGCACTATAATGGATAAGGAAAGTAACGTACCTTCCAAAAATGTTTTGTTTTTATGTTTTCCTAGTTTTCGGTCATCTATGGATCGTCATTGTTATTTATTTATTTATTTTGAACTGAACTCTAGAAAACCCCAACTAATTTCAGACAGCATACGTTTTCCCTATAAATATAGACGACAGTTTTTATGAAAAAAATTTTTTTGTTCTTGATCAGCATGTTTTGGCGCCACAAAAATAACAATAAATAAATATTAACCCTTTGCTAATAGTTTATACAACTCGGATGTGCAACTCGGCCCCTATTGAAGTCTTCTGAGTTGATCTGCTTATTTAGGATATGATATTTCACTCCGAAATAGTCTTGTGCACAATTTAAAAAAAATTAAATTAATAAAATATTAAGTATATAACAGAAGTGGCCAAGCTCCTCTTCGCTGAGATGTTTGAGGAAGGTGTCAATGAGAGAACTCTTCTGATGCTTTAAAATCACCCTTAGAGGTGAGAAGTGTTGTAAGGTTGTTAGAAACAAAACCACTGAGTCCTGATTTTGACATATTTTATTGAATGATTTCAGTCAGTATTTATACCCTCAAAAGGGTTTGACAGCCGTCATCTTTTGAATGACCCATCCGGGCGGCCTATTATTACAATGAACCATTTCCTTTCCTAGGCCTTTGTCCGGATTGATCACTTTATTATTACCATAGTTTCAGGTGTATCAAAATGATTCTATCGGGCGGCCTTTTATGCTATTTTACCTTTTCTTACAACCCCTTGGCGTTGAACCGAATGAATCACCTTACAATGAATTAATGGTGGCAAGTCTGAACAGTTAGTGAAAAAGATTGAGCAAAGTCAGTCTTGGGTTATGGATTACTGAATAAGGATTCGGCCAAAGCAAAAAACCTGGGTTTATGACAGCTAACTAAGGGCTTCCCATTAAATGATAAGAAATTTTAAGTCATGAAACAGATCATCAAGTCAGTTGGTGAAGGATTAGTCAGCTAGTTATGAACGGAGCTTGATCATTAGCTGTAGTTTTTAGGTGTGAGGTACGTAAATAGTTTTATTTTGTCAAATTATATTTTATTTTTTAGTTTTATTATTTTTAAGATTAATTTTGGAAGTTCACCGTGTCAAACGCTCTCTTTAACATATCGTATTCAAATTTTTTTAAAGAAATTAAATTTATGGAAAATATTTAAATAAAAGTACAGTATGTATATTGAATTTAAATATTAAAAATTAAGAGCACTTATTCGACATCTCTTAACAGTTCTTTAAAATTTGGCAAATAGTTGGTGAGAGCACTTATCAGTAATTCTTTGAGTTGCTAGTTAAGTTAATACTAATTGGTGCTTGAAATTCACGAATTTTAAAGTGGAATAAAATGATTCTCATAAGTACGTTGAAGCACATACTCAACGAAAATGAGTTTTATAAATATTAATATAATAGTAAAAAAATAAAAAGGGAGTTCGGGTACATTTACAGAGAGCCACACACAATCCTTCAAAGAGCCGCAGGTTGGCCTTCACATGTTATGAAGTACGGTAATATGAAGAGGAAAGAACAGGGAGAAAGAAAAGGTTTGGAGGTGGAAAGGGAAAGAGCTGGAAATGGCCGTACAATTCAAGTATCTGGACTACGCTAAAGGAGCAACAGAAGTGATCTCCATGCAAGGTCAACAGGAAGTACGGCGTCGGCCATAATGAAAAAATTATGGAGCTTAAGTTCAAACAGACTTCGGCAAGAAGTATATGCTATACCAGTACCTCGTACAAAGCGTGATATTATATGCGGCGGAGGTCTAGAGGTTGCAGGAACACAAAGATCGAACATCTGCAAACAAAATTCCTCAGGTGGACGTTAGAGTTCCCGTGGCACGTCTTAAATTAAGTGACTATAAAGAGTGGAAAGAGGCACAAAGGAGATAACAAAATAGGAAGAGAAGAGAAGAAAATATTTAGAAAGAAACGGGCTATCAGTGATTGAAACAAAGAGAAGAGCCAAAGAATTACAAAACTTGATAGAAAAACTGAGAGAGACAGAGAGAAATGCAAAGACAAAAACAATTAAACCGAATAATGGAGTTCAGGTAGAACTGAGACTCTCCACCTACCTAAAGCTGTTAGGGAAGAGGAAGGTATTATAATAAAAAGGACAGCAGCAACCCACTGAAACGAATGAAGTACTGGAACTTAACCAAAATTAGTGATGTATGGATGTGGAGATATATGGATATATGGAGTTATATAGAATGATATTGATAGATTTATTTACTTATTGCTTATTGTTGTGACAATGTATATAGTTATTGATGTATCTTTGGGTACCACGACATTTGGATGCGAAAAACTGGACGCAGGTACAATTGGACGCGGCCTTTTCCGAGGTTAAAATTCCTGAGTCTTTCCTGGATTTCGTTATTCAGACTGTTAGATTCAAATTTCTACTGGGAAAATGAAGACATTTTAATGCCACTGGTGAATTATTTGGAAGATACGACAGAAGAGGACACCAAAGACCACTCATATTAACCATGACAAGTTGGGACTTATATAACAGGGTTCAATAGGATTTCAACGAATAATTCCGTTGCAGGGTGGCACAACGGTTTTAATGCAACCATAAGTGTCACGCAAGCAGGAAATTGATAAGCGCCTTGAAAAGATAAGCACTGAGCTGAGTGAGGATGGAACAATATATTTCGGGAAATCAGCAGCACAAGAAAAAAACTCATAGAGACACGACTGAGAGGATTAAAAATTGTGGATGACTACAAAAACAGACCGAATTAGATTATTTAAGAGGAATTGTGCATAATTTTCAAGCCGAAAGGGGATAAACTAGATCATATATTATCATTATAGAAAAGTAGGAACTGAGAAGGAGTATAAAAAATAGAGAAGGAGAAGAATTAATAGAGTATCTCACCATTAACAACTTTTCAAGAGTTAGCAAAGTACTACAACAAGGATTTGATAAATAAGCAAAATTAGTACTCAGTAAACAGTGTTAAATTCCAGTACCAAGAAGGAAAGTGGCTGGTGCCCATATGGAGAATTCACCGGAATATGTGTGAGAAGAGTGTCATCTTTGGACAACTCGGGGTGGGGAGACGTCGGTGAAGACATCTCCTGCTAAAACCTGGCCAAAGTCATCATACTCGACCGAGAGAAAAATTGGGAGGTCATCGCCCAACCATGAATGCTATAATGGCAAAGAAAATCGGTGCTTACCCTATTCAGCCCGAAAATGAAAAATAGAATTTTGAATGAAAGGAAGAATAAATTAGAGAAATTAAAAGAAAGCAGTTTAGATAATTTTCACCCGGATGGAATTTAAATAATTTTCGTTTATCTGTTCCCGGAATCTGCGGGCTGCAGAAAACTAAATGAGATTCCGGGAACAGATAAACGAAAATTATTTAAATTCCATCTAAATGAAAATTATCTGCTTTTCTACCATTTTCCTTATCGATAACGTTTTCCTTTAATTTCTCCAATATCCTTTCTTTCTATTTTAGTATATCATCTAACAGACGACAAAATTTAATTTCGTTCACAACCAACTTCATTTTTAACCTACAAATTCGTATGACTTTTGACAGCTGACTGTTGGGGCTTCCGAACGAGAAAACCCTCTCGATTCAGGATTGATCTCCTTGAATCACCTGTGGCGGTCGCTGAGATGTGTATGAGGATAGGTTGTCAATGAACAACTCCTCTGATGCTCTTTAATCATCCTTAGTGGTGACGAAGTTTGGTAAGGTTGTAAGAAACACTGATTCCAGATTTTGGAAAGTTTTATTGATTCATTTGAGTCAGTATTTATACCCCCAAAAGGGTTTGACAACCGTTAACTTTTGAATGACCAACCCGGGCGGCCTATTGTTACAATGGACCATTTCCTTAAAATTCCTGGGCCTTTGTTCGGATGGATCACTTTACAATGACCATAGTTTCAGGTATACGAAATGATTCTATCGGGCGGCCTTTTTCCTTATTTTCCTTTTTCTTAAACCTCTTGGCCTTGAACCCAATGAATCATCTTACGATGAATTAATGGTCACAAGTCTGAACACGTCAGTATTAGGTTTCGTTGTGAAAAAATTTGATGGATTCTGTTCGGTAGTTTTGGGTTGACACTTTTAAATATGGCAAGTGAACAACAGCAATTTAGGCATATTTTAATTTTTCACTATTAAACCGATAAAAATGAAAAAAATTGTATAAGATGGGACAAGATGTGTTAAGTGAGTCCCAATGCCGAAACTGATTTTCAAAATTTTGATCCGGCAATTTTGATCTCCAAGATGCCAGTTAAAACTGATGAAGATACATTAATTGATGCAAACCGACGAATAACAACTTATGAGATCCCTGAGAGATTAAATTAATCGAACTCGACCGTTTATGATCATTTGAAACGACTAAGATTTAGTCTCAAAGCTCGACAATTGGGTTCCTCATTTTCGGCGTATTGATGTTTGCGATATGCTTCTCAAATACCAAGAAACTGACCCATTTTTAATGCGTATCATTCATTACTGGGGACGAGGCTTCCGAATAATTCTTCGGACTTCCGAACAGAGAAAACCGTCAGGATTGATTCTCCAAAAGTCACCTGTGATGGTCGGTGTAGTGTGAGGATGGGTTGCAAAATGAACAACACCTCTGACTTCTGGTTTCAGAACTTTTTACTGATTCATTCCTGCCAGTATTTATACTCCAAAAAGTATTTGACAAAGTTATCTTTTTGAATAATCTATCCGGGCGGCCTATTGTGCTAATTAAACATTTTCTTTAAAGTTCCTGAGTCTTTGTCCGCATGGATGACTTTACATAATTAACCCGGATGGCTTTTGTGCTATTTTCCTTTTCTGACTAATAGTGTTAAGCGAAAAAGATCCTGGAGCACAAAAGATGAACGGGGCGAAAACCAATCCTCGCCAAAAAAAATTTTGCTGTCTGTTTGAAGGGATTTCAAAGGAATCGTTTGTCCGACCGAGCAACATAACGGTCAATTCTGAAGTGTACTGTGGTCAGTTGGCCAAACTGAACGATTCATTCCAAGAAAAACGGCCAAAATCGGTCAATTGGGAAGATACAGTGCTACAACAGGATAATGCGAAACCACTTGCAAGTTTGCCCACTTAAAAAAGCTTTCAGAGCTAGGATGGAACGTACTGCCACAACCACCATAACCTTCAGACCTGGTACCTTCCGATTACCATTTGTTCCGGTCGCTAGAAAATATTTTGGGCGATAAAACGTTTACTTTAAATGAAGAGTCAAAGAGCACTTGAATCGGTTTTAGCCCTCAAAAGAACAGACATTTTATAAGCTTTGAATCATGCTACCTACAGAAAGATGGGTAGTGGATCAGAATGAACAAAATTTAATTGAATAGATATTATTTCACTATAAGAAAATCGTCTTCCATTTTTAAAAATCACAATATTTACGAATCAATAAATTTATTTATTTATTTTATTTGTCAGCTAAACACTGACGGCCAGTAGGTACTACTTGGCTTTAGAAGAATTTACCACCATGCTATCCAAGAGAGAAGCGGTCCTGAATTGCTGACTTTTGTGCTTTTTGTCCACGAACCTTACTAAAGGGGTCGAGTTTGCTCCGAGGATACATCCTAGTGGGTGGATTCTTAATTGCCGTTATAGCATCCTGTCGATCTCGAAATTCATCCAAGAAACCGCTGGAAATCAGTCCAACTCAGTCAGCCCTTTTAACCACCAAGAGTACCGTAATATTCTCAAGAACAAGGAGAAATGAACTAGGGGTACTCAAATATATCTGTAGTGCAAGTGGTTTGTCTAGATAGAAAAAATCCCTCCTTTGATTTGGCCAACAGGAAAAGTTTTCATCCGGGGGCGGACGAAGTTTTTAACAAAAAATTCTGGTGAAATGTATACATCCCTTATATAATATATCTCATAACCACTTCATAGATTCTTTTTATGTAATATACCAAGAAATTAGATCTCTCTAATTGAAGAAAGAAAATAATTGGGCTTTGACTTTGACCTTTAATTTTTCCGCGGAAATCAGTGAAACGAAAAATATTTTTGGTGAAATTTATCTGTTGCTCCACGTGAAGAATATTTCCTTAAACAACAAACACCCATACCTCGCTATACGGCCGCCCTTCTTACGGCATTTCGCTATAACGGCCAAAATGTGTAAAAAGTACTGGTGCAGAAGTTAATGTCTTTCATGAAATTAGACAAAATATTTTGGATCTAGAACATGATCTCGGTTTTGAAGGTTTGACGACGTGATCTGCTTGATCTACTTAAAGCAGGTGGGAAACCTTTTTCATATGAGGAACTCATTCAGTTGCAAGCATAACTGGCATTTGATGAAGAGGCAGAGCCTGTTGTATCCAAACACCTAACATCAAAATATTTGTCGGAAGCTTATTCCTATTTCGAACAAGGAATAAACATCCTCCTTGAAAACGATCCTGACGTCGAACATAGCCCCAAAGTTTCTCGGGGAATTAACTCAGCCAATAGCTGTCATAAATAACTGAAGAGCGAAATAGACAAGAAGGCAGGGTAAACAACGTTGGACAATTTTTTTAAGCCAGGCCCATCTTTAACAGTGAAAAATGATGACGAGAGTGATCTGCAGGTTACCATTTCTTCATCGTCTTCAGATTAAAGCCATTTTTAAAAAAATTCTGTATGTATACACACATATTTTATGTCACATGAAGTTATTTCATTTTCATTCCGTATACGGCTTTTCGCTTTACGGTCAAGATTCGTGGAACGTATCTAGGCCGTAAAGCAAGGTAAGGGTGTATTTATCTTTTTCCTGCTCATCCTATCTGCAATGTTCGGGGAAATCCTAAAAGTAGTTCAACCTTCTTTGGAAGAATTCCCCTGAACCTGGTATTTTCTGTAGATGAAAGAATCTATGTATTTTAGTGCCATCCCTAGAGTTATCTCGGTGCCGCTAATTGTTTTATTAGTGGCGCCATTGTTGAAAGTCAGCTGAAGATGAGGTTCATAATCTAATTGTTTTTGTTAATGTAGGACTTAAATTGGTCAGTTTTCTTTTGAGATAGAACCCTCGCAATGACATCGGTGGCCTCATAAGATATCGAGTTATAGCTTTTAATGATTCTCATTAGGCATGGTCTTTGTAATCTTTTGAGTTTTTTAAAGCTAGTACCTCTATAAAGTGGGTTATGAAGTAGTTATGAGATACACCCACACCTCGCTTTACGACCTAGATACGTTCGACGAAACTTGACCGTAAAGCTAAAAGCCGTATACGGAATATAAATTCATACAAACACAATGAGATCGGTTCCAAATTTGATAAGAATGTGACATGGTCTTTCATCGAAAATGCATTTTATCTCATTCAAATCAAAAATACATACATAACAAGTACTTAAATTCGTTCATAAAATAAAAACAGTCTCCAAAAACCGACAATAATCTATAAACAAAAATGAAACAACTTCATGTGACATATAATATGTGTGTGTATACATACGAAATTTTTTTTAAATGGCTTTAATCTGAAGACGATGAAGAAATGGTAACCTGCAGATCACTGTCGTCATCATTTTTCACTGTTGAAGATGAGCCTGGCTTAAAAAAATTATCCAACGTTGTTTGCCTGCGTTATATTGGCTGAGTTAATTCCTCGAGAAACTTTCGGGCTACGTTCGACGTCAGGATCGCTTTCAAGGAGGATGTTTATTCCTTGTTCGAAATTGGAATAAGCTTCCGACAAATATTTTGATGTTAGGGTGTTTGGATACAACAGGCTCTGTCTGTCATCAAATGCCAGTTATGCTTGCAACTGAATGAGTTCCTCATATGAAAAAGGTTTCCAAGTAGATCAAGCAGATCACGTCGTTCAAACCTTCAAAACCGAGATCATGTTCTAGATCCAAAATATTTTGTCTAATTTCAGGAAAGACATTACCTTCTGCACCAGTACTTTTTACACATGCTGACCATTATAGCGAAGCATTTTAGACCGTAAATCGAAAACGTGCCATAATTGAAGAGAGCCGCTATAGCGAAATGCCGTACAGAGGGCGGCCATATGAGTGTACAAATGATCACTCACGCCATGTTTTTACTGGGCATGGGAACTTCGCGAGTTCTCTGAATAAGTTTCAGCTGACAGAGTCAGATAGGTGCTCTATTGCAACTCAAACAATATGGACGATCCCAATCACATATTGTTCTAATGTGTAGCATGGCAGGGCCTTAGAAATCAGTACAAAATAGATGAATTTTTTCTTAAACATTTGCCAGAAGGGTTACCAAACTAAGCAGGTTTACAGTTTTTGTCTCAAAAGACTTAGCTCCTAAGCACAAATACTGACCTGAATACACTCAGCTTTGGGTGTGCCTGTTGTGTTCGTTCAGTCAAGTGACATGTTTGCTTTTCTTCTTTGTAAAGTAATAGAAGATAAAAATTGACGACTAACAAATTATGCTTTCTGTTAGAGTGCAAACTGTATAATATATTACAACTTACTATTATATATATATAATATATTAATATATTTGAAAATTGTTCAGTATAATGTTATTATTTAAAAAAACGACACTTCATAGATTTTGTAAATGTGATATACCAAGAAATTACGTCTTCTTCTTCCAGGAAATAAAAATAATTGGGCTTTGACTTTGACCTTCAATTTTTAGGGGGTTGGGGAGGAATCAGTGAAACGAAAAAAATTTTTTTGTCAAATTTATCTGTCGCTACACGTGTAGAAAAATTATTTTATATAACATATCTCATAACGACTTTATAGAATTCTACATATTCCAGGAAGGGAAATAATTGGGCTTTAACTTTGACCTTCAATTTCTCTTCCGTCTATTTTTAACTTTAATCCTCTTAGTGGAATCGATTTTCCTGGAACTGCGCCTCTTCTGGAGTTTTCCGGAACTACACAACTGCGTATATGTTTGAATGAGAAAATGGCTGATTTTACGCCGTAGAAAAGCTAATTAACCAGTGTTTCGATCACATAACTTTGAATTTTTTCATCCCTTAAACGAACCATTTAAGAATATTTGAATATGGATTAGGGGAGGGGAAAATGGGCTTTTTAAGTTTATCTATTCACAAATTCTTAGTTTTGTCTATTTACCCAGCAAAAAATTATTAAAAATTAACATGGGGCTAATGGGAATTGCTTAGTTTACATCATTTCGATCACATAAATTTGAATTAATTTAAATTATCAGCAGATTGGTTTAGAATATCTATTAATGGATTCCCGTTAAGGAAAATCTGATGTTTAAATTTATCTACTAACAAAACATAGATTTCTCTATTTATCTTGCAAAAAATTATTAAAAATTTGCATGGATTTAGTCGCATTGCTAACTTTACATCGTTTCGATCACATCAATTTGAATTAATTTAAATCATCGTGGGAATCGCTTTTAATATTTACTTCAGCATATATGTTAGGGAATTTCAAATTTTTAAATTTATCTAGTAATCAAAGCATAGTTTTGTCTATTTATCCCCGAAGAAATTATTAAAACTTAACATAGGGTTAGAGGGAATTGCTCACTTAACATCATTTCTGTCCCGTAGATTCGAATTAATTTATTTCATCAACGGAATTGTTTATAATATTTGAATAGTGGAACCTCTCATAACGAGTGTCTCGTAGCGAGAAATCCGCATAACGAGCAACAAAAATTGCAAAAAAGTGTCTCTGATAACGAGCAATTTTAGGCAAAATGAGCGACATGTGCATGGGGAATCCGCTAATTGGTAAAGAAAAAAATTTCCGAACTCCAAAACAGAGCAGATTCGAAGTTAAATCTTTCTCTACCTATCTTATATTCTTCACTAGTACCCAAATTTCATTCATTTCCACTTTCATTCATTTTCATGTTCTTAAACTTCTTAGCTTCCTTTCCTTTTCTTTTTCATCCTTTCTTTTCAAACCATCTCTTTCATATCGAAATCTGTTCAAACTTTTCGAATTATGCTACAGTTTTAAATGTAAGCAATTAATTCAGAAAGCGACAATCTTGTGAAATAAGAGAAATGCTGAAAGCAAAGTGGAAAGTGTTGCTTCGTATATTGAGAAGCATCATCCTAAATAAGACAGTAGCCATGCTCCATGAAATTCTTCAGTGATAATGCGGTCCCAAATTTTTATCAAATTTTGAAGCGTCGGCAAAAACAAATCACTGTAGGCTGCTTTGTAGTAAAAAGAAATGAGGTACATAACTAAGAGAATATGATTAATCTCATATTTGACAACAATTTTTATGTGATTCTTGTTTAATATATGCTAAACATAAATTTTGTTCGGGGTTTTGGTTCGGCCTGGAACGCATTATCCTATTTTACATTCATTTGTATGGAATAAATTGTTTCGCATTACGAGTAAAACTCGGAACGAATTAAACTCGTTATGAGAGGTTCCACTGTATATTGGTTCCTTTATGAAAAATTGTGTTTTTATATTTATATATATTTATACTCTTGTCTATTTACCCTCTAAAACAATTATTATTAAAAAATAAACATGGGGTATATGGGAATTACTGGAGATACATCATTTCAATCTGAGTTAATTAATTTCATTATTGGAATTGTTTTGGTTACTTATTTATGGATTCCTGTCAGGAAAAATTAGATTTTCAAATTTATCTAGTCATCAAAATATGGTTCTGTCTACTTCCTCCGCCAAAAAGTTATTAAAAATTAATATCAGGCCAATGGGAGTTGATCATCATTTCGATCATATTAAATCAACTTTGAATTTTTTTTACCCATGCTAACTACCACCTGTCCCCAAGTACGAGACACCATTTAGTCGGTCTAGTTGTGAGGGGGTTTGAGGGAAACAGATCAGCGTCTTTGGAGCGGATACAGAAGCTGGAAGTGACGTTGGGCTTGATCAACAATTGATCTCTGGGGAGGTAGGAAAATTAATGGAAAGTGAGGAAGGTAAGGTGTGGTATTAGGGTCCGGGTAGGTGAAGAAGAAATAAGATGAAGAAGAGAGAAATTTAAGTATTTTATTTGTAATACACCCATACCTCACTATACGGCCTAGATATGTTCCACGAAACATGGCCGTAAAGCCGTATAACGAATCAATTATTCTAATACAAGTTCATCCAAATTCAATAGGGTCGGTTCCAAATTTGATAAGAATGGAACATGGTCCCACATTCAAATGCATTTTATCTCATTTAAATCAAAAATACATACATAACATGTTCACAGATTTGTAAAATATTAACAGACTCCAAAGCCAAAATAATCTACAAACAAAAACGAAACGACTTCATGTTACATAACATATGTTTATGTATGCATACATAATTTTTTTTTAAATAACTGTAATCTGAGGACATTGAAGAAATGGTAACCTGCAAATCACTGTCGTCATCATTTTTCGCTGGTAAGAATGGGCCTGGCTTACAAAAATTGTCCAACGTTGTTGATCTTCCCTTCTTGTCTATTTCGTTCTTACTGGTTTCTAACAGGCAATGTCTGAGTTACTTCTTCGAGAAACTCTAGCGCTACGTTCGACATCAGGATCGGTTTCAGGAAGAATGTTTATTCCTTGTTAGAAATATGAAAAAGCTTTCGACAAGTTTTTTGATGTTAACTGTTTGGATACAACAGGCTCTGTTTCTTCATCAAATGCCAATTATGCAACTTAATGAGTTCCTCATATGAAAAAGGTTTCCTATCAGCTTCAAATAGACCAAGTACATCATATCGTTCAAACCTTCAAAACCGAGATCATGTTCTAGATGCAAAATATTTTGCCTAATTTCAGGAAGGACATTAACGTCTACACCAGTACTTATAACACATTCCGGCCGTTATCGCCAAAAATTTTAGACCGTAAATCGATAAAGTGTCATAATTGAAGAGAGTCGTTATAGCGAAATGCCGTACAGAGAGCAGCCGTATGGCGAGTTGTGGGTATATTTTAATATAGATTCAGGTAGAAAAATATAGGCTTTTCAAATTTATCTATTCACAAATTCGTAGTTTTGTCTATTTACCCCGCAAAAAATTATTAAAATTAAAAATGGAACGAATGAGATTGCTAACGTTATATCGTTTCGATCACATAAATTCGAATTAATTTATTTCATAATTGAAATTTTTTGTAAAATTAACTAAGGGTTTATGTGGGGAATTGGATTCTAAAACTTATCTAGGAGACAAAGCATAGTTTTCTACCGACCAAAAAAATTTTTTTAAATTAACATGGGGTCAAAAGGAATTCTTGAAATACATCGTTTCGGTTCCATAAATCTGAATTGATGATTTATATCATGAACGGATACTTACAGTAATATATATATATAAATAAGTTTCAATTGAAAAAAGAAATTAATTTTAAATTTATCTAGTAACCGATTCATAGTTTTCTTGAAAAATTAACTGACTGTTGTCAGAGAAGAAAGATCAGCATGAAAATAATATATGAACAAAGACTTAAATGTATTTAAATATATACCTATGTAAAAAAATAATCAGTATATAGCTCATAATAGTAATCGTAAATACATATACTACGAATATACTACAGATAAAAAATCTATTAATTACAATTGACTCTAACAACGGATTTTTCCTCAATTCGTCTCTTCAAAAATTATTAATTGAGAATATAATTAATTTCCTATAATTTAGTTTCCTCCGCCGTCTGGTGGAGTTTTCTAAAACTAAATCAACCCCCAACTTCCTCGAGTGCTGAATTAGTCGACAGAAGATGAGTTGTCTCAGAGTTGTCATATGAAATTTAGTCCGAATATCGATTCTCCAACTAATTAGTTAAACGAAACTGTCATTTTCTAATTCATCTGGTAACTAATTTGTAGATTATAATGTTCGTCGAATATTTTCATCTTTTCCTCTATTATTGATTACATTAAAGACTAATTGACTTGAAAGAAATAATAGATAAATAAATATATATTAATATAAAGAAAGATAAAAATTTATATATATATATATATTTGCTTACATAATTTGATTAATAATTTAAAGGAAGATGACCAAAGGACGTTTTACATTGTAGATAATTAATTACAAATTAAATTAATTCAATTCGGAAAATTATTTAATGTGTATTATCTACTACGTAAGCCCTAATTCCACCCCCACCTTCCACCCCTCAGTCAACCTGGGTCTTTGTGTGCGTTTGGGAAAATATTTAGAAGTCATTGTTTGGAGTATTTATAGGTTTTCGTCTTAACTGATCCCTGAACTGGCTAATCTGTTGGTTGTATTTGTACAAAATGTCCTTCCCCAAATAAAATATAAAAGTATAAATCAATATATCAATATTAAATCTAATTTTTAGAATTAGGTCTACTGTCTTCTTACCATGGTATGCTTGATTTGTAGCTTCCACCTCATGTCACCTCGCTACTAACAGGACTCCAAACAATTAGTTCAGGTTCATGGTTGCCTGAAACAAAAAAATAAATAAAAATTAAACTTTTATTTTAGATTTAGAAATTGGAATCATCTGAAAGTCTCATTAGAAAGTCAAACAAAGCTTTTCCCCCACTCCCCAGGCGTGTAACCCCCCAAAACTAAACAGATATTCACACCCAAATTTGAGGGACTGGAAAAAAAATTTGTGGACCATGAGTGATTGCTGTCTTTTATATGCAGGGAGGTGATTTTGTGAATCCTACAGGTACCAAAATGACTCCCCGCATGGGAACTGGGCCTTATTGTTTTTTATAACCCCCATCTCTGTGTCTAACAGCTAAACAGACAGTTAGCCACAAGAGTATGGGGGGCATAGGGAACATAATTAGGGACCTTTGTTTGGTGAAGAAACCTCGTCTTGACTTTTTCAGATAATACCGAATTACTTCAAAGCCCAGACGAGGCGACGACAATTTTCAAAGTACACCACCCCTACTGAAATCTCCTCGACTTTCAATATCACGAACTTTTTCCATTGTTTTTCTAATATTAATATAAACCCCATCAATTAAACACATCTATAGATGTCTAAAATTCCTATATATCAAAATGAATATTTCGATACAACGAATAATTCGAAACTCAGTAATTAGTGAGAACTTAAGTTATCTAGATAAAAGTGAAATATAACCATCTTCGGCACCATCTTGTGATATTTCTTGGATTTAAGCTACAGTGGTGGATGCTGCGGTGACTTAGATGGGGTGAGAAACGGCGGTAATCTCTGAATCACTCGAGAATTACTAACCGCAACTACTACAAAAATTTCAATAACTAAATATTTACTATATAGAGCTCTTAGAGGAATAGTTTTTAAATCAGAATATATCTGATAGATATTTTTCATAATTATATGCATCTACCCAAAAACGCAGGAATTTTATTTTATCTAATATTCACTCACGGGTTTGACAATTTGAGAATGTTTGTGTGATGAGTTAGGGTTTCATGTGCGAATATCTACTTTAAGATTTGAAATATTATAATTATCTATCACGATATCTCAGTTTAAACAAAAATTATCTACTAAGTTTCGGAAATATTTGTGGTTGGTCAGAACAAAATAAAAAATATTTTGTTTGAAAAAGAAACAGAAAGTCCGCCTTCAATCCATGATGGCCGCCGTTACGCACATGAGCACAAGTCAAAAAGGGAAGTTGATGTTCAATACCAATGTACAACGCTTATTTTCACCGCTAGATGTCTCAGCAGTACGATATCCTCTGCACAGAAGCGTTCGTGTAGGCGTTCGTCTCTTCCTACCCACCCCCAAACCCTACGAATGGAACATTCGACTCTGAGCTTTTCCAGCTCTCATCGAGAAAGGGAAGAGTGGAAAGGGGACCCGGGGGGGGGGATTATCTGGTTTGACATTTTTCGCGTGGAGGAGAGATAGAGAAAACCTTGAAACGTATCGACCGTACAACTCGTAAATCTGAGCGAACGCCCTTTTAAAAGCAATAAGCTATAGATTTAGATGTCTTCATTATCCTGTTAAATATCAGGCACCTCATGTAACGCATATAAATAATAAAATGCCCACACGATGTACCTGCGTCTAGTTAATTAGGCAACTTCTAAAAACGGAGGAGGCGAACGAAGAGGAGGAAAGAGAGGGAGAAGAAAAGGAAAATCTCATTTACGACGAAACTCAACAAAAACCTGATTCCATAGATAGCAAAGAAGAAGAGGAGAAAAAAACGCGCGCGTTCGGGGAAGGATGGTAGAAGGTGGAGGAGGAGGATTGGATATATCGGCAGGGCTTTCAATCGGGGTTTCCAGGTGTTTTCGTTTTGTTGCAAAACAATCGAATGCTGGTATTGGCCTCGATCTTTTGTCCGGTGGCCATCACGATCCAGACGAACTCCTACGTGGAGGACGCCTGTGGGCCACATTCGCTCCCTTCGAGTGTGTGTGTTCTGGAAGGAGTTTCTGAGAGCCAGTTATGGAGAAAAGTTCTTTTTTTTGTTTCTCTGGAAAAATTACACGGTTTGCGATGAGAAGACCTGACAACGTGTGTCCGACAATTCATTTGTTTCCAGCAAACTTGATTTACTGGAATTTTTTGGTTAAAGTTGTTGACAGAACACTTTTAAGGATCTTAAATTATTGGTGGCGTTTTTTCAATGTTATAAATTATATTAATATAATTATTATACTTTTTTGGGTGAGATTTAACTTACTTTCCGTTAAAAAATCAGGTTTAGTTCGTCGGAAATGATTTACTGAACGATTTCGGGAAGAATTTGGAGAATTGAATTTGCTCTCCATCCATCATGTTAAACAAGGTTCAAGTTATATTCCAAACACTTTGGGCGTTTGCTTATAATAATTAAGTTCCTCAGGGGGAAGATGGTAAACGGATGGAGTCATAAACCATGACCATTACGAACTCCTGAGGTGAGGTTTGATATTTTGACGACTATCAACTATTAGTTTTTTGTAATTTTAAATATTTGGTTATTACGCCACTGGAGTCATATTTTTAGGCTAAGAGAATTTTGTCTTACTTTGTCCAGACGTTTCGTCTCTTTCGCAGCTAAAGACGAGCCCTGTTGAAGGAAGTTCGGTGTCATTTCATGATTAATACTCAATTTCGTGGTGGATCCATGAATATTGCCCACTTTCTCGGAAGGTTTATTTCTGCTGCACTCCTAGAAAATTCATTTAATAAATAATCCAGACTCAATTTATTGTATAATCTGTATAATATACATTGTGTATGTAAACATTATTTGGCATAAAAATTTGTTTTCAGATTAGGATAGACGAAAAGAGAGAAAAAGGAAATGATAACAGTCGAAGTGCAAGCAACAAAATACAAGGAAAAGAGAAAAAGTAAACGAAAATAAGCAGAAGTGGAAGAAAGAAGAATAGAATGAATTTTAAGAGAAATAAAGAGGCAGGAAAACAAAGAAAGATGATAACATAAAAACGGAAAGGAAGCAAATGAAACAGAAAATTTAGAGGAATATGACAGAAACTCAAACTAATAAGAAACGAGGGGATGACAGAGAGAGGAAGAGAAAATAGAAATCAAATAAGCTATAAAAGAGGTAGGAACAAATGAAGTAAAAAGATTCAGAGAAAGAATATGAAATAAAGAGAAAATGGGGAAAAAGCTAATGAGACCTAGAAAGAGAGAGATACAGTCAACAAATAAATAAATAGAAATAATGAAGAAGAAAAAAAAAATTTAAAATCAATAAAAAGGAAAACCAATACAAAAAAAATAAAACAGGGAGACCGTTATGCAGTTAGTAGAGAACAGCAGCAAAAGGAGAGGAACGAGGGGAAATAAAAACATAAAGAAAAAAGAAACAGGAAAGAGAAAGGAATAAAGAAACAAAAATAGAGAAAGAGAGAGAGATGAGTACTTGGTTCTGAGACAGTTTCCCAGCATCAGTAACAACAGCAAACATTGTTTTCACTTACATTCAACCCAAAACAAATTTGTTATGGGCTCTCTTTAAAACCTTTGCTAGGCTCAATACTTTTCCCAAACTTTTTTGTGTCGTAGACCCGTTGCCATGTTTTTCGGTTTTGGGTAGACCACCTACCTTGATATTGATTTATGTAAATTTCTCGCTGTAGCGAAGGAAATTTTTTACTTCATAGGTACTTTTATAAACAATAACTTATAAGCCTTTTATATTATAAGATAGTATATTGTAAGGAAATAGGTACTAACAGTGTATGTTGAGATCCGCTGTCGTGGACCCCATTTTCATTTCATGGCCTCCTAAATTATTTTTCCGCTGACATAGACCCCTTGCAGGTTATTATAGACCCCTGAGGGTAGATACAGACCACTTTGGGAATCACTGATGTAAACGTTTGCTACAGTCAGCATGTTTTAGAGTGAATCTTCTTAGAGAGAATTGATTAAAATAAAGAGACGAAGAAAGAGAGAAATGGAGACCGAGATTGTCAATCTTTGATAGAGCATTGGTAAAGACGAATACTTCGACTTCAAATTCGAAAATCCCGAAATATGTGAGGCGGGATTAGGAAGACAAAGAAACATATTTACCGAAATCAAAGAAAGCAAAATGATAGACAGCGTTAAAGAAGTCCTCTGAGGTCACACCAGAGACAAACACACCCCATTAGAAAACCACTAACTGATAATTACACATCAACACTCAGAAAAATTCCAAATAAACATGGGTCCAAATGTCGAAAACCCCAGGTTCAAGTTTTGGCTACAGTTCGGTACCTCCAATGAGTTTGCAAATACCACGAAGACTCAAGCCGTGAGAGCCTACTCCTCAGAGAACAATGTCTCCGCGGGTGCTGGGATAGCTTCCATTGTTACCAGAGCGTGGCTTCCACGGTGATATCGGTTATAAATCATTTCTTAATTTAGGCACCGCGGCCCTGACTCCATTTAAACATTGTCATTTGGTTATTTGTGAAAATTCGACAAAAACCGGTCCTCATCCATCCTACATGCCCTCTCATTATCACCGTCCACATCCCAAGGTTCCGACGCCATTTGTTCCTCCCCGACTCACTGCATTTCGGTTCTTTTGTCCCTTTATTTGAGTTCGTATTCTTCAGACAAATAACCGAGACGCCCCGTTTCATAAATTTTAGGTTAATAACGGGTAGAAGTGGGTCTGTGCGAGGGTCAGAGGAATCAAAAGAGAAAAGAAAACAAAAACAAACACACCGGACCGGTTCCCTCCGAGACATATCCATCCAATAAAAATAAAAAAGGCTATTAACAATAATAATCTGGGAGAGGAAG
The DNA here is from genome assembly GCA_016920875.1 of Columbicola columbae. NCBI lineage: Eukaryota > Metazoa > Arthropoda > Insecta > Psocodea > Philopteridae > Columbicola > Columbicola columbae. The sequence continues at coordinate 11,008,185 of JADMLL010000009.1, read as the reverse complement.
GAGGAAGAGAGGGTGTGGGTGTTACCCGAAGGTCACAGATACAAGTCTGCCAGCAACAAATCATTGAAATTATGGATTTGTCGTGCCGGATATTGCAATGCCCAAAAACGGTTGGTCACTGGCCAGTGCCAACCACTTCCTTCACGGAACTCAAGTTCAAAAAAGTTTCCGTTAACTCCTTTCTATTTTTTTTTCCACGTTTTTGTTTCTTTTTCGTGTTCATCTGGCTTGAGAGCTAGTGCCCTCCTCTTCGTGGTCGTTGTCGTTGGTTATTGTGTCTTACTTGGTGGCGCTTACGTCTAGAATTATTTGACACATTTCCGGTATGGGGCCCACACCCTGACACAAAGAAGCTTTTCCCCGGGTTTCAAGCGATGGCATAAAGCCAGGTTCAAGATAGGGGACACGCCCCAGGAAAAGTTGTCCCTGATTTTCTCGGTCAGAACATTACCTTCTCAATTCGTTTTCCCGTTTCCTGAAAAAAAAGGGTTAAAAGGTTTTATAACAATTCAAATAAGTCTAGACAGATTGAAATTAATCTTTCAGTCTATTCCCAACTGAATTCTCAAACACCTCACGAACTTTTCTCGTTTTCCATTTCCTCCTTTCCCTTCCTTTGATCCTCTCCTCCCTCCTCCTATTTCATCTCGCTCACATCTATTTGCATACATGAATTTTAAAAGGACTGTATGTAAGATAACCAAGCACCCTCATTAATATGATATTGCACAGGTGGTGGAGGAGTCTCTACGTCTGGGAGAAGACCTGGCTCATGTTTCTTAGGAAAATGTCATGTTTGTGATAGCTGGTTTCCGGTTCTGAAAATTATCTTCTGCTAAGCTTTACGTTTCTCTGCATATTCGGTGAAACCACGTATCAAATGAGGGGGGAGGAGGGGATCTGAACTAGTTTTCGAATCCTTTGTGCATCATCAATCATTCTCACTTTGTATTACTAGCTAGCTTCTGTCTTAGAATAATATTTGAATTTCATCTGATTTTTCCGCTTTGTTCGTGTGATTTATTTTCCTCTTTTCTTTTTGAGTTCCTCACTTTTCCTCCTTCGCCTTCTTTCTTGTTTTGCCTTTTCTATCATATTTCTATGTTATGTTCATCCGACTGCAGGATCTCTGAAACAAGTAAAACAAATCCTTTCCTTTACACACCCTTCGGCCTCTCTTTTCCTCCTTATTTTCTCATTACTCGACCTGTTTTTGAGTCTTCTCTTCGTCTATTTTCTTTTTTTTTGTATTGAGGCAAGAAAAAGGAGCAACGTAATTTGAAGACAAGAAAAGAAAAAGTGAAAATGAATTATTAAGAGAAATAAGAGAGTCAAAGTGGGAAATACAAAGAAGAAAATTTTATGAAGCTGACGCCTGTTATTGAAAGAAGTGAAAAAAATTTGCAGAAGGCTGATACGAAGTAGTAAATCTGATAGCTGAAAGAAGAAGGCAAGTTCAAAGGCAGATACAGTACAATAGAATAATGGAATTCAGGTACAACCCAGAGAATACAACAGGACGGAAATGGGAATCCCTGTCTAAAAAGGGAAGCTCGAAAAAGGTGTAAAGGGGTGAGAATCTAGCCGGAGAAGCCATAGTCTAGTTGAGAGAGAATAGTTTTATTAATAGTTAATTGATTTTGTAATTTTTTGTAAGCCGAAAAATTATTCAATATAGTTATAGTTATAGATGAGCTGTAATCCCGTTTTTCACCACTTTTTGGTACAACAGGATACGGGAGGAGGATTTGAACTCGCGACTATAACTTCTTAGTCTGGTACTTAAACCCCTAAACCACAGACCCCAACTAAGATTTTTAAAATTAGAACAATACTGTTTGACAGTATGGTGCCTAGGTCGGAAAATTTATTTTTGGTGTTCAATTCTCAAATTTTCTCTTCCTATGTAGCGTCTTTATAAATTTGTAGTCTTCTTTCGCTTTTCTTCATTTCCTATGAGAAATATTCGCGCATTTCGACCTTTCCCTTCAAACTTCGTTATCTAAAACTTTTCTTTACTCCTCGCAAACATCTTTATCTCCCCATCACCTGTCTCTTCTAAACTTAGCCTCCAACACAACCCGCCTTTATAACTTTCTTAAATTTCCCAACACTTGTTCCACTCGTTTTTATCATCTTTTCGCATTACAAAGCCACGTGACTTTTATTAACAACCATCAACTCATATCTGTTTGTCCAGCATTAAACGCGCCTACTTAACCGCAAAAATGAAAAAGAAAAAAACTTCCAACTGGAAACATTTAGAGGATTTCCTGTCTTATCTAGTGGCATCAAAAGAAACCCGATCACATCTTCATTTTCGAGTTTTTTTTGTTATTAAGACAGAAATTTTTCTCTTCTTTCTTTTTGATTAGACAAGCTGTCTATGTCTCAAATCTCTTCCTCTCCTCTTGTTCTCTTTCTCTTTCTAAAGGGAACGACTTCATAAATAAAAAAGTATAAAAAGTTTGACAAGTGGAATTTCTAAAAATGCGATCGATGACAAACGGTGATAACCAGGCTGAACCACTTTGTCGAGGTCTCTCTCTCTCTCCTCTCTGATGAGCCTAATTAGCGAGTTTCCTCATTTTAAAAATGGCGATTTTAAAAAGTCATTTTTAAAATTTTTAAGACGAAAAAACAAAATTTAAATTGCGGAATGACGTGCAATTATTTAATCGTCTCGTTCTCGTTTCCTGGTTTTTTTTTTTCCTTTTTGGCGACAGGTACCCGACTTTAGTCTTACAACATGTCTAGAATTTTTTTTTAAACCCAAACGGAAGTCATTAGGTTGACAGAAAAAATGGGACAACAAAATCTAACCACCAACGCGCGCCTTCAACTTTTGAAAGAGTTATACCAATGTTGTGCACTCCCCAAACAGAAAAAACATAATTAAATTTGAGTAATAAGAGGAAAGTTTAGAAATGACGTCATTAGTAAAGCTCAAGGGAAAAACGACCGCAAGTTTAAAAAGCTCGAGAGCAAAGCTCTAAAGATATATTTCTCGACCGCAAATAAAAATTTGTTTTCCGTCCCCCCAAGGGAACCACAGTGCACTCTCGAATGTTCCTCTGACTCAACCAACGAGGCTATTAATTTTTAAAAAAGCTCTCTGTTTTAACATTATAATTTTTTCTCTTAGAGAAACTTATATTCTCCAGCTAAAAATAAAAAAATTAAAAACTTTCTAATGCAAGCCCCTGGAAAAGCTGAGAGGTTCCATAATTTTAAAACTGTTTCCCTTTTCCTCTTCTCCCTCGCCATATTGAATGTAACATCAGCCTTACTTTTAAGAGAAAAATATTCTAAAACTTACTACTTTTTCTAGCTTTAAAAAACTGAGCTATAATTCTGTTTATCACCCTTGGGTATTACAGGATGTGAGATAGAATTCGAACTAACTTCCATAAATTCTATCCTCCGGCCCGTTTGAAAACTACTGCCACCTGTTTTGTGAAGTAAGAAACCTATAAGCTGAAAGAAATGGAAAAAGAAGAAGATACAAGCAAGCAATATAAAAACAAAAGAAAGAGAAAAGTACACGAAGAATTAGATAACGAGAGAGAGGGAGAGGGGAGGAGGAGACAAGAAGAAATTTTTCTACCCCCGTGTGAGCTACCACCTACCTCCAATCGAGATATCAAATAGCTGGTCTGGCTTTAAAGGGGTAAATAACTAAGAAACAGAACAGTGCCCTAGACCCCGGAGTTGGATAAACGGATGTGACTAGAGGTACAGTCTACAGAGTGGGATAAATATGGAAGAGAGAAAGAAAAGAGGGAATAAAAGAGCCAAAAAGATGATGACAGGAAGGGATAGAATAAAACAGATAGAAAAGGACGCAGAAAATAGGTCAAAGAGAGGGGAGAGAAGAAGAGGAAAGTAGTAGTAATATTAATAAAGCGAGTAGAAATTAATACTTCAAAGACAGGAAAGAGAGAAGTAAAGGAAGACAGGCGGGATGGGGAGGAAGAAAACAGAATTATGAAAGTAAAAAGCCAGAAAATTAAAAAAGGAGATAGAAAATCATAAGAAAAAAGAAACACAACTAAAAACGGAATCAGAACCAACAGAAAATTAAAGCTTAATCAAGCAGAATAAGATATTAAAATGAAATATTAACAAACTGAAAGAAACCAAAAAGGCAAAGAAATAAAAAGAAGGAGAGGAAAAGAAGAGCTTAAAAGGAAAAATACCAAAGGCAGGTGATCGAATTTTTAATTTTAAATAAATAGACTTTCCATAGAGTAAGAAACCGGAAGCATTTCCAAAGATTTGAGTCTGCAAACAGCGAAAGAGGCGAGTATCAGTCAGCAGCTGTAGTATTTCGATCCTATGTGCCATTTTGTTTTTAAAAGTTTTTGAACCAACGTATGATTCCATTCCAGTGCAATCGCACACAGCCGGTAAAATATAAAAGCCAAAAAGAAACCAATACAAAAGTAGACACGAACAAATTTAATAGAAAAGGGTGAGAAAATAACGACAGAGAAAAATGTGTGAAAAGAAGAAGAAAATTAGAAGAGCAGAAAAGGGCAGACACAAAAATAACTCAAAAATGAAAAATTGGAAACAAAATGGAAGACAGAGATTATTTTTAAAAAATAGAAGGATAATGAGGAAGAAAGAGGTCTAATAAATATCAATAAAAAACAGTAAATGAGATGGAAGAGGAGAGATAGAGACAGACGAACTGGAAAATTAAAAACAATATGAAAAGACAGAAGTAAAAAATGTATAAATAAAAAGTTGAGGGAAGTCAATGAAGAGAGATATGATTAAGAGAAAACCAATAGACAGGAAAAAAGAGATGAATTATACTATTAAATGAATTAGGACAGAGAAAGAAAGGGAACAAAAGATAAAACTAAAAAGAGAATAAAAAACAAACAATTGAAAAGGAGTTAGAAGAAGATAAATAGAGAAGAAATACAAAACTCCAAAAGAATTAGAAAGTGGGAGAAAGGTAAAAAGAAGAATTCTGAAGAGAAACTTTTCTCAACTTCATACTAAACACCGCCATTTTCCTCTCTACAGCCCTTTGAAAAGAAGCAGGAAAGGAAAAGAGACAGAAACAGTAAACAGCTAAACTAAAAGCGATAGGTCACCAACCAATTATTACTTCAAGCTGTATTAGAGACTTTTTTTGTGTGTCACTGTGTAGCCTTGCTGAGTCTCTGGAAGACCAGCCTGTGATAGCAATACTTTCCAGAAGTCTTCATCTGTGAGTGTTAGTTACTCATTGTGAGTGTTAGTGTTTACTCAGAGATCTAGGGGTGTCCTCTGTAAAGTGGAAAATTCACAAATTTATGCCCCAGTAAAGAACTACCAGACTCCTTTATTGCTTCTCATTCCCATCACTCTTTATTTTCTCTTATTTAGCTCTATCTGCTCCATTATTCTCTATAATGCTCCATATTCTCTCTCCTATATCAACCTATAGACTATACCTCCAGTTACATCCGTATAGCCAATTCCTGCGGCTAAGACGCTGGACTGTTCCCTAGATATACAGCCCCTTTAAAGCCAGACCAGCTACTTAATGTCTCGTTTAGACCCAGAAGGTTGTCACCACAGAGTAAAAAATAAATAAATAAAATAAAACGTTTCTCAGCTATTGCTTACACCAATCCAAACTTACCACCACCGACAGCCGCTCATTTTGTACAGATCTGACTTTTCCAAACCACTTCTTCTCTTCCGGGTACTTGAAATACTTCTGTTCAACAAAATTTCAAAACACTCAGTGAGTGCGCCATTTGAATAAAATATTTTAACTAAAAAAATAAAAAAATAAAAATTATAAGAGACAGTGAGAAAGACGAAAACTACAAAAGTAAATACTGTATGATAAAGAAAAGAGAATAACATGGAAGGAGCAAAATTAAAATCGACGACTCAAGAACCACCTTCTCACCTACATCTCTGTTTTCACCACCTAACTGTCCAACCAAATCAAATAAATAAATAAAGTACATAAATAAAAACTTCGCAAGTTCTGTCAAGTGTAATCAAACTAAATAAATAAAATAAAAATTCCATAAAAAAAAAATTCGCTCGCATACAATTGAGAAATCCAATCCAGTTTTAGCTAGGCGTACCAACCACCCCGCCAAAAACCGAAAAACCGGATTCCAAAAAAATTTAAATTTTTACGCGCGCATAAATTTTATCCTTCAATCTTCAAAGAGAGAGAGAAAGACAAACGCCCAAAAAACAGAAATTATTACAACTCTAAAAAAATTTTCGTACCTGTTACTCGTAAAAATATTTTTTTTTGGCAAAAATAAGTGGAAAGTGCAGGGGCGGGGTAAGGCAAAGAGGACATAAAAGAACGTCTTTTTTTCCGAGTGACAGCAGACTCGTCCGGGACCTTGACAGACGTCACACATAAATAAAAAAAATTTTTTTCTCTTCGGCATGACTTGCATCTGGGCCAAAAAAAATTTCTTCGGGTTTGGAAAGTTTTCTCTCCATCTTCATCTCTGACACTTGGCGGTCACAAAACCCACAGAGGTTAGAACAAGTAACAAACAAAACCAAACCAAAAACAAAATGGCGAATCAATTTAAGTTCAAATGATAAAAGCAAAAAAGTCGTTATCTAGGTGACTCCTCGCCATTAAAAAATTAATTTCCTTTCCTATCAGTCAACTAAGGTCCCGCCAAATTCAAATTTTTTTTTGTTTGCCTCGTAATTAAAATTTCAGAAGAGTAGGCTTTGAGAGAGAGAAAAAAAAGACATTTCAGGTTTGAAGTATGCCAACCGACCGACCAGGCAACCAACCAAACGCACCAAAAAAAAATTGTTTCGACCATAATAAATTGTTTTTAAATTACATGTTTGTACAATTAAATTAAAAATTCACATTTTTTTATTTACATATTAATCTCGATCGATACGAACTCAAATTAACTTCGAAAAATTCCGGCTTCCTTTCTCTCCTCCTTCCTCTCTTCTTCCATCTTTCCTTTTGGTTAGAGAAAAAAATTGTTTTGGAAGGGAACTAACCAAATAAAATTGGTCGAACGGTTTTTCATCTTCTCTTCTATTTGTTCGGCGAGATTGTTGAAGTTTTTTTAATTCAAAACCTTGAAGGCTGGAAAGATTTGGATTATTGGAAAACGTGGAAAATTCGGTTATTGGATTTCTAAACATTACGTCACATGAAAGTATAACTGGACGAAATGCTATTCATCATTCAACAGACTAACTAGGGAAAGGAAAAGAGGAGGAGTAATGAAAACGAGTAATTATTAGGAAAGAGCGGTGGAAAATAACAATAGAGACAGAGAGATACTGAAAAAATATCAAAACATGAAGGCAAAAGAAGGAAGTAAAGAATCGAAAAACAGGAGAAGAAAGGTAGAATTGTTTGAACAATACACGAAAAAGAAGAAGAAAATAGCAAAAGAGAAATAAATTATAAGAGACCATGAAGAAAATAGAAGGACTAGGTCTGAGAGATGTGAAAGAAGTTTTAGGAGAAACGGAAAAAATAGAAGAGTGGAGGAGAATATGAAAGAGTATTAGGAAAAGAAAGAGGAAGAAGTAGTAGAAGAAGAAGGCAAAGAGAAATATCAAAACACAAAGACAAGAGTAAAATGAAAAAAGAAATAAAAAAGACGAAGAATCAAAAAGATAATGACAGAATCAGACAAAAGTAAAATTAAATGAAAAAAATTGAACAAAAATTCAAAAGAAAGAAAGGACAAAGATGCAAAGGAACAACAAGCAATCAATACAAAATAATACCAAATATGAGGTTGGAATAGAGAAAGGAGAAAAAGAACAAAGATACAAAGACCAAGAAAATAAACTGAAGAGAAACCAATAGATGAAAAAATAGAAAAAGATGAAGTTAGAGAAAGTAGGAAAGAAAAAAGACAGAAAGGAAGATGAAGTATGTAACTACAGAGAAGGAAATGAGAAGAAATGAAGAGAGAAGTGTAGTAGAGCAGAAAGGCGGTAGATAGATTGGAGAGGTCATGAGGCACTGGCAGAGGTGGCATAAAATTGGTAGAAGAATCAAAATAAAGGAAAACAATACAGACTAAACTAGCTTAAACACTACAGTATAATACAGACTAAGAGAAAAGAAAAAGAATCCTCGAGCAAATCTAACTCTTACAAACATTCTAAAAGTCCAAAACCAGAACCAACGTTGAAAGAAGCCATCAGGCTTGAGGTGTGACCACATGACATCTTCCAAATAAAACTTAAAAACACACAACACTCCTAAAAACGACCTCCCATCATAAAAAATTAGGTAAACCTCCTTCCAATCCTCCGTAATGGTGCCCCCAGCAACGCACAAAAATCGTGTCACCAGAAAACCCGAAAAAAGGGAAAAGAAGTTGGCCGATGGTTTTATTACAAGAAACAAAATTAAAAGAAAATAAAAATGTCGGATTTCCATTGCGCAAAATCATTACCCCAAGGTGTTAAGAACTCGGATGAGATGACCTTCAAAGATTTGAAGATAGTAAAAGGAAAAAGAAAAAAAATTGGAGAGCGCGTTGGGGTCCCTTGCGTCCAAGAATTGCGAAATCGCGAGCGCCGTGACTCGAACGGATGACTCCGCCGCCGCCGTGGAAGGTTTTCGGGTAAATAAACAAAAACCGTTGGAACGGAGGTCCTCCAAAGACGGAAGCCATGACTCCGGGTGACCCTTTCGATTTGTGTAATCGTTGGCTTACACCAAGAATCAAAGCCTAAGGCCCAATGACCGGGGCGTGGTTGCCCTAAGCTACCGGCCCCGTGGCGCGCGCGGGTGAAAGTCGATCGTTGCGCCAATCACCTTGATTCGCGTCGTTTATGTTGGCATCGCCGATTCATTTTGATTACCCCCCTCGCTTAGATTAAACGATTAATTAACACCAAGAAAGCTTTTAGAAGTTGAAGAGCTTTTATGAATACTGCATTCATGGAGGAGCTTTAATATTAAAAGCTTTCATCTGTATGAGAATTTAGTTTTCGAGCTTTTATGGTGTGCTGCTGTCGTCATTCATGTCTCTCGTCCAAATTACACCTGAAAGCAGGAAAATATGTTACCAAAAATGCTTCTCATGGAAATTTAGAAAAGCGGAAGTAACCAACAACTGACTCCGGACGCTTTCAGGGCGCTGTTTGGAAAGCTATTTCAGATCCCTGCTGAACGATGAATAGTTCAAAAGCTCAACTTATCTACTCGGAAGAAGTTGATAAGTGAACTGGAAGTGATCCTGCTGTCGTCATTTACACCTTGAAGCAGGAAAGTATGTTACCAAAAAAGAAGCTTCTCCTGGAAATTTGAAACCAACAACCCAACTCACTCCAAAAACGTTCAGGGCACCGTTTAGAAAGCTATTTCACCTTTATTTAACTGTTCTGAATGATGAAATGTTCAAAAACTCAAATTATCTACTTGGAAGTAGTTAAAAAGAACCGGAAGTGAGCCTGCAAAAAAAGAGACAAACCGGAGGAGCTATTTCTCCTCAAGCTTTCACATCGTAGTCGTTAGACTCTCAACAAAATGACTGTAGTAGCGCTCTTGAGAGCATGATGCTGTTTTTCTTGGCTTTTCTTCGTTCTGTTGTCACAAAAGCAACCAGAAAGAAGTTGTGTGGGAATGTCTCATCCATCACAAAGCGCTTAGACTGATTGCGAGGTATAACCCTTGAACGGGGATGAGAGCGGAGACATTACAGGAAACAAATTGCTGGATCCGAAAGATTAGATGGTAACAATTATTCTCCAAAACCGGAAGTTGACTTTTAAAACGTGGACGCCCTTCATCTTCATATTGTCTCCGAATCCGTTCTGCTTTTGAAACTCGTAGCCCGTTCGCCGGACTAAAAATTTCTCATTTTCGAGAGAAAGTTACGCACGATCTAATCGATTTTTGGGAAGCAATTTTTCATTTTTTTCATTTTTAATCCCCCTCACCAAGAAAAAAGTTACAAAACCCCGACGACGAAACAATTCTTTTGTTTGGCGGCCAAATAGGTGCCCCACCATCCCGTTTCCCCCCAGCCCAAACCTTGCCAAATTAAAACGGCATACCGTGCCGAATCCGTACCTAATCGAACGCTCCCCCATATTCTTTCTTTCGCATACTTAACGGCACCCGAAAATTAAATTCGGTCACCGGACTTTTTTTGTTGTTGGTGTCCGCTGGAACAATCCTCGACGTTAATCGATTTTCGACGTCTCCCTTTCCCTCCGGGAATGAAGAAACCGCGGAGTCTGTCCCCACACAACACGGAACGGGCTCCGAACGCCCGCCATTTTCCCTGACGAATTTTTCGCGAAATCAGAAAGACAATAAAGAAAGAATGAAAAAAATGTTCGCTCTATTAAACCTATTACGTAGATCGATTTTCTGGTCGGTGGCCACGGAGGAATACGTAAATATTGTTTTACGTAACAAGCGATTGTTTTTCGGGGAGAGAGAGAGAGAGAGAAGGGCACGCATAATCGTTGATGGGCGAAAACCCCCTTTCGAGAAAGAAATTTGTTGCAGAATTCGGTTATCTTTGGCCCCTCGTTTTTAAAAACAAAAATTTCGCTCCGATTTTACGTAATGTTCGAAATTGGTTTCTTTCGTTCTTTTTTTAGGCGCGTTTGTAATCGGGTTGGAATTCTAAAAAGAGAGTGGGGTAGATCGATGTACTTTTGGGTGGTTTTCCTGTAGGCGAAAGAGATTCTTGCCACTTCTCTTTCCAATTCCGGGTTTTTCTTTTCTGTCTGAATTATAGCCGAATCTTTAACCTTATTCTTGCAGCTGGTGGTTTCCGGTTTGAACCTGTTTTTCATATATTCGGTTTTGAATCGGTCGTTTTTACGTCCCCATATGTTACCTCCCTTAAAATTCCTTTGTGATATTTGTGTTTTCGGTTTGTACCTCTTATAAGAAGGATTGCTCCAGTTAGAGAGTACCAGGCTGATGAAAGGATTCATCAAAATCAGTTTTGAGAGGACTGCAAATAAAAATTCAACCAAGTCAAAAACCTGGGTCTTTGCTGACTAAGGACTTTGGTCTCTTTATATATCTAGAAATCCGAAGTCAAAGTTAATCCTAAGTAGTGAGGGAATCAACATTTGGTCTCGCAATCATGGACATCACAAAATGTTAGTAGTATTATCGGAAAAACAAATTGTGTAAATGTTCCCACGACACAACAGTTTCCTACAGTTTTTAGATTTAACTGGATAAAAATTATTTAGCAATAGATAATGTAAAAAAAGTGCCAGTACGAATACCTCTGTCTACTGCTGTACCTATTCCATGAGGCTACTTGACCTCAGCGCTATAAATTACAAAACAATACGTAAAGTTTGCTGTCTCTAAAAAGACAAAAACATGAAAACCTGGCTCTCAACTATAAATCACTACAGTCTGGTTTGAGTCAAAATCATGATAGTTATTGTAAGAACCTTAAAAACCAAAGGAAGATAAGAAACCGAAACTAATTCTTAAACGGAATATATTGGTCATCAGTCTTACATGCGCATAGATTAAATTTTGAGTTTTGACAATTGCTCTAAACCGCACAGAGCTTATCCCACATGTCCTGGCCGATAACTCCGATCTTGCACCGGAACTGACCTTCCTATCGTCTTACTCGGACCAAGGGTTTCCACGAATGGCTATTGTCTACGAATTCATTTGACCAATTTTTCTATAGCAGAGATTCCCAAAGTGGTCTATATCGACCCCCAGAGGACAATGACAACCTGGAGTCTACGTCAGCGGAAAAGAAATTCAGGAGTCCATGAAATGAAAATGAGGGTCCACGATAGTGGATCTCAACATACACTAATAATGCCTATTTTCTTACATTATACTATCTTATAATATAAAGACATATACAATATATATACCTATGAAGCAAAAAATTTTTTTCACTACAGTGAGAAATTTACAAAAATCAATATCAGGTATGTGGGAGGTCTACTCAAAATTGAAATACATGGCAAGGGGTCTACGACACAAAAAGTTTGGGAACCTCTGGTCTAGAGTATGGTAAAAGCTTTGAGGGAAGAATTACCACAGGAAACAAAAACAGAAATGAAGGGGAGAGAAGAGAAGAAAATAATCACAGAAAAAGGGAGAAACAAAGCAACAAAGAAAGCTTCAAAAGAGATAATGGAAGACAGAATACAGAAGAGAGAAACCAGAAAACGCTAACAGTTTCATTGCAAAAAAAGAAACAAACCAGACAGGAAAGCAAAAAAACAGAAAAACCAAGAGCGAAACGAGACAGAGGATCATACAACCTACCATAACCCATACCACCTTCTAGCTGTTCTAATTGACCAAACACACGGAGACTCATCTTCTGAGCTTTCTTTCTCCTCATCACTTCTGACCGTTGCTGTTATTGTTATCGCGGGGGAAGAAAACATAAATAAACAGAAAACGATTCGCTGACACCTGTCAATGAAACGACCCGATGGAAACTTCATCCACCCATATCTCAATCACCATAATTCGAACACATTTAAAAACGACCAATAAAAATGGGCGTTGCTCATCATCACCTTCGGCCATTTAGGTTTCCTTTTCATTGTTAACGACTCCGATGATTATTATAATACCGTAAATTTGTTTTTTATGACCCTCGAAACATTTCCTTCCTTTCCTTTTCCTAACTTTTATTGGTTTCAAATTGGCCGTTTTTCACCGGTTTTTCGCTTTTTATTCCGTCTACCTATCTCTCTTCTTTGTCTGCGCTATGGTAATCATTCGGTATTTATCGGGATCCCCAGGGTTCTTGTTCTCTTTCCTCCCTCACTCTTGCTTAGGTTCCGTTAGTAGGCGTTTGGTTAAGATAAGATATCTTCATACCTGTGAGGGAGGAGGTTTAGAACCTTGTTGAGATTGCTTAATTAAGTTGGAAGACCTCTCTCTCTTAGTGTTGATGTCTTATTCAAGTCCGGTGACATTCATGACGTGGGAGTTTCACGCTTTATGGTTCTCCTTGGAGTCGTCACTACAAGAAACAGTTAATTTGAAAATGGTGAATGAAATATGACCGATAAAACTCTTCCCAAAACACCTACCATCAAATGTGTCGTTCACCCAACCAAACCGAGCTATCACTCAATATATCGCAATCATAATTGCGGCTGGGGAGGGGAGGGAGACACAGAAAGGAGACGGCCGCCAATTAAATCAAAATTAGGCGAAAAAAAACTCCGAGACTTAGAAGACAGAACGAAACCCGAGGGTTTTCACCAGGTTTGTCAGAACAAATGTCCAAAGACCGTGAAATCAAAGCTTGGGGGCTTTAAAAAGCAGCCGACTCGGGAGAAATTCGGACGCGTGCACGTGTCAAAATTTTGCGAAAAAAAATTTTTTCTCTCGCTCTTTTGATTGGATAATAACCCCTGCCAAAAGAAATCACATTCAGGTAGATTTCATCCATCTATCTTTCGGTTTTAATTATCGAAAACAAATTTCCACTGACAGGGCGGCCTGAAAGTCATTTCAAAAAACCCTTTTTGACGCCTCGAAATACCCCCCCCCTCTTTCCATCGCTTTTTGTTAGTATCCCACTGCGAAAAATGGAGGAAAAGCCTTTTACGCGGTTCCAGTTTCCGCTTTTCATGAAAAAAATTTAATTTTCTCTGACCTACTTAACTGATATTCAATGCACTGATGAAGTTCTACACTAATTTCATTTTAGTGCAACCTTTTTAGAACCTTTTTTCAGCTTTGGCGGGGTGGGGTCTTTGAGTTAATACCAACAGTATGTGTGAGATGAGATTTCACTTTGGTTCGGGTTCCGTGAATCTCTTAAATGAAAACTTTCTCCAGGATCCGTGTGTCATCTCCTTCATTGAGACAAACGTGTTGGTCTCGATGAATCGCCAATCACACAGACCTTTCTCTTGGTCATAATCGACTTTTGCTAATCCTCATCTTAACATTCTAACCGGACGTATAATGCCTGTCTTGATAAAAAAGTAGCTTAAAAATAGGTACGACAACTATCTTATAATTAAATCAAAACAAACCTCTGACAGTCTTCTGTTCGGAAGACACTCCGTTTCATCTAGTCTGATGAAGGTGAAGGGAAGTAAACAGGAAAATCAAACATCGCGACTTTTGACGTGGGTCTGGAAGTACGTTCTGAACATTTCAAGAGGTTGCGCTTTTCCAGAAACTTGTTTGACTAACTGTAATAAGAAGATAGAGGAAGTTAGAATACCTACTATTTGGAGAAAAGTCCTGTATTCGGGAAATTGAATTCCGGAAAAGCCTCTGATAAAAGTTCTTTGTTTAAGTTTGATTGGAAAATCTTCCTGGAATAGTTTCGAAACTTTTCGAGAAGTAATTTGGAAGCGAAGTTCACATTTTGAGAAATCCTGAATTGAAGATAAATATATTCAGCAACTTTGGAATTTTAGAAGCGATAGTTGCTGAAGAGGAAGGCTCTACACTGTTACAAAACGCTTTATAATATAGGTTATACTACAAAAGCGAGACCTAATGAATAATTAAACCTATTATAACGAAATTGTTACTTCATATTTACTTCTTTCCTCCATCTTATCATCATTTCTGTAGTCTTTTCTCTTCTTTCTTCTCTTCCCTACTCTTTCTCTGTCTCTTCCTATTTCATATTATTCTATTACTATTATTACTGCTCTTTACTACTTCTTTTCCTCTTTCTTTCCTACTTTCCGACTTTCTCTTTTCCTATCCCTAGCGTTGACATTGATCTGCTTCCTATATATAAAGCCCTTTCAAGCCAGAGCAACTACAAAATGCCTCGCAAAATTCTTATGAAGCGCGAACTGGGAAGTAGAGAATAAAAATTACTATAATTCCGAAGAGGATTTCCCAAAAAACGACTGATGCTAAAGGAAAAACCAATCAGTGTAAGCGGAAGGAAACAGACAACGAAATGTTACTTTAAAAACCCTGAGCTGCAACATATGCCCAACCACCATCAACAGCCAACAAGGGAGAGTAACGATGATGCACAAGCAAAAAATGAATTAGACCAAACACTTAGGCTGTAGTGATTGTAAAGTCAAGAAACAATGTGGATGCCTACTTGAAGAACTGACTTTGAACTAATCAGATGGGTTACTGTTCCTAATTTATTTTCGGTATTGCTGATGTGTTTGAGTAATTACTTTTTCAAAAGAGACTAAAAATAGACAAAGATTGGCCAGAGCAAGGTCACAGCAGGATTTAAAAATAAAAAATATTAGCAACAGCAAAAGCAATTAATGCACGAGAAAAACGAGTGCCACTACAGCAAAATCCACTTGATGACCAAACACTCTGGAAATAGATTATTCAAAAGAAACTTCCACCGAAGCTTCCATAAGCTCTGCCATAACTCAGCTAAAATTTTGTTTTTAATGCCAACATCTCGTTGAGATAACCCATCTCCTATGCGAAGTCTTTCTCATCTACCAACTACTCCCTCAGCTTAATTCCTATCACCAACAAAGATCCAACATTGAGAGCTCACCATTGTCCACCTATTGTGCAGGCTCTCCCTCACACCCTCTTCTACAGCCAGGCTTATTCCATTAACCCATCAGCATAGCTTCTGGGTCTTCCCAAACAACCTGAGGACCTTAGAAGAAACGAGCCTCTGTTGTCATTCCCGGCTCCCTGACTATCCTGCCACACTATCCACATAACAGTTTCCCTCCCCAACAGAACACCACCATCACCAAGGCCCCAGACATCCAAACCCAATCAACAAGGAAACAGACATCAAAGACACAGTCAAGCGACTCAATATCCAATTGAAAAAGAAGACCTCCATTCAGGAAAACGGAAAAGGAAACCAGAACCCGCCATAAAAGAACACCGAAGAGACTTTTTAAATGAAATATAATATTAATAAATAAATAAAATAATATAAATAAAGGAGGGGAAACCCGTAAAAATATCAAAACGTTCAGATAAATATTAATAAAATAATTTTAAATAAAAAGGAAACGATAATGATAACAAAATTTATTAACATAATAATAATCACAAGACGACAACGATGACCAAGAAGAAGGAGAAGGAGAAAACCTATAAAATATGTATAATATTGAATGAAAGGAAAAAGACACAAAACAACAAAGAGTAGATAATTTATTTAGATAGTTAAAACAGTGTGAGTGGCGCTCGGAGTCAGATTGGTCATTCAAATTAAAGAAATAATATTTATAAAAAGCAAAATATAAAAAAAATAATAATCGCCATCAAGACAGAAGATTGGATAATAATAATAAAATAGATAAAAGTGATAATAAAAATCCAGAGAGAGAGAGAAGAGAGAAAAGCGCAAAACCTCAATTAGATAACAATCGTAACAAGATAAAAGTAACAACAAGAACAATCATGTGGACGAACACCTTCGGGTTGTCGGGTTCGTTTCTTCGCTTGGCTTGGGGGTGTGTTATAAACAACAAACTGACCTACAAATAATGAAATCGATTCAAGATGGCCGCTATCGAGTGATTATTTTTCAGGTATGCCAACTGAGAATGAGCCAGGAAACGGTTGAAGACATTCGCGTGGGTGGATGAGTTCTTGGTTTTCTTTTCTGTTTTAACTTGTTCTTCAGAGTTTCTTTTCAGGTTTCTTTAGGTTTTCTGGTGAGTGCAGTCATGGTTTCATCGTTCTTCCAGTCTAGTGACCGTCTGGTTGTGTTGGTAATGTTAATCTTTTGATCGTTACGTCATTCATGTTTATTTCTTACACCGTTAAGACGTTTCGCCTTTTGTCACATCTGATGGCATCCTCAGTGACAGAAAGTTCAGTCTCGACTCTAAGAATTTATTTGTCACTTAAAGCCCTTTAGGCTCATGTGGAGTGATTCTGAAATTAAATTCTCTAAGTGTGCAATATTTATGAAATAAATCCTTTCCAAACGTGTTCATTACCCGGAAATTTATGAAAGAAATTCTGCATGAAAGTGTGCATTAGTTATGAAATGAGTCCTTAACAAAATGAATCCTCCACAAAAGTGTGCGTTATTTATGAATTGAGTTCTTCACGAGAGCTACAATATTTATGAAACAAATGTTAAATGAAAGTGTGGATTAGTTATGAAATAAATCTTCCATGAAATTGTGCATTATTTATGAAATGAATCATTATTTATGCTTGCGCTGTACTATTCACGAAACGGCTTCGGCCTCGGAACTTCAATACACTGAGGATGTCTTCAGCTAGAAAGGACATCAATAGAAAGCCTTCTCCTGCTCAAGCAAAAATTTGACTTGAACAATGTAGCAACCAAAAGACTGACACTACCAACATAACAACCACAAAAATTTGAGACTTTAATAGTGTCCAGTCGATGTCACACTTTCCTGGTACTTGCTCCTTTGAGTGTTAGACCACCTCGGTTGGATTGTTCTGTCGTCGTACATCTAAACATCCCCTCGTCCATACATCGCCCTGACACCCAAACCCAAATCAAAATCGCTCTCGAATGAGCTGAAAGTGTGTCAAACCTTTAAAAATAACGCGAATCGTAAAAAACTCTCCTGTTCGCGAACCGGTTTTCTCGAATCCATCAATTAGATCGATTGTCTGATTCATGATTTAGATTTCGGCGCTGGATAAAAAAGTCGCTGGAGAAAAATAATAATTTATGGGACTGATTTGGGGCAAGTTATGTAACTTTAGTCGAGCGTTTTTCACGATTCCGAACGCGCCTAAAGGTTTTATAACTCACCGACGGAATTCTCTTCTGCTTTCGGGTGAAAGGTGGGGGCGAATATAGGCCGAATGAAGCCGTTTTCGGGTTCAAGGCGTTCAAATTCGTCCCTTTTACCCGTCGCATAACACGAAGGACTCCTTCTTTCCATCCCTCCCACCCGTTTCGAATTCAACTTTTTTTTTATCTTTAACTTTCCATTTTTTGTCATAATCTATCTGTTTCTTTATCTACTATTTCTGTCTCCTTATCTACTGTTTCTGTTTGTTACTTCGTTCTCCCCGCTTCTTTCCATTCTCTTTTCGTTCCCAGTTTCTCTTTCAAGTGGAGACGAGGCTAAAAGAGAATATTGAGAGTTTAGTTTTGGGGGAAAGATGGTAAGCAAAGAGACAAACATAAATCAACGAAGCACAATTGAAAGAAGACGATTAAAAGAAAAGAATAACAGGAGGAAAGTGAAATTTAAGGGAAACCAAAACCAGAAATCTTTCCATCTAGGAATTTTTAAAAGCTCAGTGAAAAAGGAAAAACCGGAAGAAGGAGGAAAGTGAAGAAGCAATATTGCTCAACAGGACAACAGGTTAATTGTAGAAGAAGAATAATCAGCAAAGAATCAGAAGACGAGATGAACAGATGATGAGATGTAGGAAGTACCTTCGTGCGTCTCAAGACAAGTTCGTACGAGACAAAAGCAAAGGTAGAAGTAAATGAAGAAACAAAAGTAACAAAAGGAAAGAGGTGCAAAGGGGAATAGATAACTGAAAAACGAAACCAAAAATTTTTCTTCTAACTGTTGTAAGAAGGGTAAAAACAGTTTTAAGGAAAAGAAAAACAAGAAAATTATGAAGCTAACAGGGCAATGCGCCAGCTAAAAAGCCAAATTGGTTAAAACAAAACATAAATTAAGAGACAAATACAAAAAATAAAGTAAAGACAGCTGAAACAGAAGGAAAGAGGAAGGCAAAAACCCAGGAAAGAATGAAAATTAAACCCAAAAGCAAGAACCCCAAAACTTCTGAACTGAAAAATAGTGCACCAAAGCAAGAAAAAGACAAAGACGATGGGGGCTACCTATCATAAGGACTCTTAACTCACCAACACCCTAAAAACGAGTTTCGACTTTTAAATTAGTGTTCTTAGAATTGAGGCAGGAGGTTATTGGCTACCTATTGTGCCGCAAAACCAGTGTCCGAATTGAAAATCTGAAGGAAACAGTGGCCATTCGACGATCACCATTATTAGAGACCCCGTGGGGGACTCCATTAATTCCAACCGCACGAATATTCCAGAGGTCCTGTTAAAAAGGGAATTATCATCCTTGAGAAACGTATCGAAAGAAAAGCGGAGGAAGAGGAAACACCCGAGCAAAAACCTTCGACCAGCCAGCCAGAAACCAAACAGAATAGTCATTATCGAGCCATCAATTGGTCAAACAGAAGCGATCGGACATTGTTGATCTCGCCGAGGAAGAAATTGTGGGAGATGAGGAGAAGGGAGGCCTCGTGACGGGCGTGGTGCTGGTCTCCTTGACACCCGGTTATCGAAGGACCCTCGCTAATTCCTGCCATCAATTATCAGTCAAACTATCTTTAGGTGCCTCTCTCGTGACTTACCCAACGAATTCCCATCTTTTGTACTCCAAATCCGAAAATCATATTTTCTATATTAAGTTCCTGGAATTTATCATGCCCGTGGGAGTGTTCGATGGATTTCCTGGAGAGAGGAAGGCTTTGGGTTGTAGTTAGCCAGCATGTCTACGTCTTTCCTTTCCTTGGAGGTCGGCTATTGGTTTCGGAGTGTTCCCATCACCCAGTTATATCCCAAAGTCCTTTAAACATTCTTCTCTACCCCAGTAGGCTTCTTGGTTTTTTATGTCATCTTGTCTCTACGTTTGTCAGATTGCGTTCAAACGGGTTGACAATGTCATAAAGACTTCCACCGCGGGTAAAGAGGACTTCTTTCCTGACAAGGCTTGATTGATAGATTGATTGACTGATTGATTGGGCATTAATTCAGTTTCCTTCTCTATTTGGGTTTTCCTTCGATAATATCCCCCGAAGGTGTGGTTGGTAAAACCCAACCAACGAATCAAAGTCCTGTAACGATAGAGAAGACACTTGGTGGTGGAAGATGGAAGTAAAATCGGTAAAGAAACGTTTCTCTCTTCGGTGTAATAAAACTCGAAAATGAAAGTTGACAGAAAGTAAGAACCAAGTCGGTGAGTCTTCCGTTGCGGAAGGTTAATATCAAACGGAGGACAGGTCCGTTAGAGAGCAAAAAACCTCTGAGAGCAACAACACCTGATGAAAATATTTAAAACATTTCATCAAATGAAATAAGGTCTTGTCGAGCGTGTCCACTCAAACCTACCAAATTTATATCCTTTGCCAAAATGGCGGTCACTTTTAATTAAAGGAAAAAAAGGAGGAGGACCGGGTAATTAATCGGAGCTCAATGAAAACGTCAAACGATTTTTGGCACACGCACCGGAACCTAAAAAAAAGAGATCATCCGATACCATCCCAGGTCGTAGAGACTGAAGACCCGGGTGCACGACTTAGTTCAATGGTTACGCCACCCGCTTGGAGGTTTGTTTGGAAATCTATTGTTCGATGCTATCCGGAGGGATCCACGTGGAGGAAGGTTGTAATGAAAGGGAAAGAGGCGTTCGGGTCCGGTCGGTCAGCTGGAGAGACCCAGAGGCCATCATTCTCTCTGTGGATGTGGGTGGCGTGGAACGGGGGCTTCAAATTATAACGTGTCAAGTGAATATTTGACTCGTGTTTAACCAACCTATACCTGGTTACGTTTTTCCAGGCACGAACTTTCCGCGTGCGTCGAGTTTTTGTTCCTTCGAATTAAACAATTTGCGTAACGTCGTTTTGGGCTATCATTCTGAACTGAACATCCACGATTTTGTGCAGACAAAAGTAAAAAGAGGTGAAGTACAAGAATGAAGCATGACCAGAAAAGATTTCACAAACGGAAGCGATTGATTCAAGAACGGAGACCACCGTGTTGGAACCGCAGGACCCAGACTTACCCAAGACGCATCAAGTTTTCAGGTTTGGTTAACTCCTGCACCGTTTTCTGTTGTTGTTTTGCCATCTTCTTTAATTTTTTATGTCTTCCGCTTATCAAGAACATAATTTTCTGACCTAACAGGTTGTCTTTTCTTCTTCCATCTCACAACTTTGTTTTTAACAATCTACTTCCATTCTCTTCTTCAAATGATTATTCTATCTTTCGACTACGTTTCATTGCATTTCCAGGTTCCAGATGAGTTCTGGAGGGTTCAGCACCTGTTCTTCTTTCAAACCTTAAAAAGTTGGACAATACATCAGGTGTCGTAAATTCAACCTATTCCCTAAAAACAATTCAACAACAAAATGGCGGAAGTTTTGATTACATACACGACTTCAAGAAGACCACCTAGGCACTAAAATTTTCCAGGTCAGGAAGGTTTAATTCGATTAAATCATCCTCCATCTAAGTACCCATCAACCAGACGACATAAAAGAAAACATTAAAAATCCATAAAACAATCTAAAAACGGAAATCAGGTCTAACAGTCTGCAAAACGAGACTTTTAATCCACGATAAGATAGATCCCAGCGATGGACCTTGGAGAACCTGGAAATCAAGGTTTTTCCACTTTATTAGTTTAAACGTCGCAAAAAAATTATTCTCCATATCGTCGGGAGGGTTGGTGGAGGGAAAGAAGGAAAAGAAAATTCGAAAAATTTTTTTAGGAGATTCCCCGGAGGGTACCTGTACCTGAAGGAAGAGGGAGGTCTAGAATATTTCGGCGGTGAGGGCGTGGTCCTTTCAATCTCTTCCAGATTAGCATCTCTGCCGCGGATTTCGTATTAACGGACCCGATTGTGATGCTGACATCTCAGGTTGATTACAAGTCATTTAAAAGATATCTCTACCATCCGGGCAAGGTCCGAATTTTCAGGTACAATAAGGAGGAGGTGGTGGGAGCGATCGCGTTTTGTTAATTATCGGTGAGGAGGAAAAAAAAATCCATCGACATCGATTACCCATTGCCAAATTTGTAGGTCTAGATTATGGCAAAAGTCTGATGAGTATTTTGACGGGTCCGAGGGCCAATCAAAAAGTAACTGGAAACCTTTTCATCGGGGAATTATGATTGTTGAGACGTGACCTTAAGGCTTATTTTGGATGTACCACTTGTTTGGGTCATGAGTGAAGTGAGAAGATGTGATTTCCGGGATTGTGACCCCTTCAAAAGTTTTTCAGAAGGTTTGAGAACCTGGTCTTAGGACCTTTGGTTTATATTCAGTGCTAATTATGTCTGTTCTGTTGTGTTAAAGAAATCGTTCTTTGGTCTGCAGGCTGTTAAACAGACTGTAGTCCGAACGCAGTAAACGCGAAAGCTTTTCTTTGTCTAGTCGAGCCAAGGGCTATAGATAAAAATTTTCCCTTGAGTCTATTTCTAAATTATCTAGACTTTTCGAAGTCACTCGTTCGTATGTATCCGGTTGGCTGATTCTTTTTCTCAATTATCGGGGAAAAAAGTCGCACAAAAGAGTTTTCCGGATTTTCAGCTTCTTTTAAACAACCTTTTATCCTTCTTATCCCCGGCTCTTTTGTTACCAATACGTTCTCTTCATCCCAAAGTACAAAAAAAAATTTTTTTGGTAGATTTCAGCGATCCAGCTACCGACATATCCAGTTGTTCAGCTTTTAGTTTCATTCATTCTCTCCTCCGCGAACTTTCTTCAACTTCTTCCCCCTCGAGACAAATCTAAACTTTTATTTCCATCTTTCCCGAAGGAAATGAAAACAAATAAATAAATAAATAAAAAGTTCAATCCGTAGTAAAAACGAGCAAAAGTCGGAGTCAGGTCTTATTTAAAACTCCCACTCGATGGAGCAAAAGTTGCTTATCTTGTATTTCAACCCGTATAATCGAATTTCAACAACGATTATGTGTTTTATAGCTTATTTTATTCGTGGTATACCAGATCTCTTAAATCACATGTTATTTGTCCACTTTCGGTGTAAACATGTCTACAAGGCGCTGGTAACTTGTTCGAGGGAGAAAAAAAATAAATAAAAACAAGAAACCCATTGACGAAGACGTCGTAATTAGCCGGAGGTTTTAATGATGGTGAAGTCCAGTCCGGAGGAACCTGGATTTTCACATTTCTGGAGAAGAGAGGGAGAGAAAGTGGTTCGCGATGGTTCAACCACCCTCGAGTACGAGTCGATTTCCCTTTTACCTGTGATTTTATTTAAACGACACTCTTCTTTCCATCTTCTCTTGTTTCCTTTAATTACATGTGAGACGTATAGAGTCAGGTGTTTTGTGTCGACCGACTTTGATATCTTGCCAAATTGCGTCTTCGTCCTGCCAGAAAACGAGAAGTTGTTGGATTGAAGCAGATAAAATTTATTTACTAAATAGATGATGTGAGAAATGTGGTGGCTCTGTGCCTGCTGTAGTTACTCTTGTTTGATTGCGACGTTCTATCTCAGCCTTTTTAATTAAATTACGAAAGCGTGAAGAGTACTCCAGTATGGTTTGGATTTACCTACTGTATATCTGCTTCAATTTCTCTTATCGAAGTGATTTTTCCTTTCTTTTCCTTTCACGACTTGGTTTGATACAACACTCACTATCAGAGGATCCATCTTCATCAGGTTTTCCTCAGGCCTATTAACACAACTTAGCTTTCTACTTTCGAAACTGAACCTATCTTCTACTCTTGAGAGTTATTGGTTATCACTTCTACTAGATTATGTTTGAGCTTCAACTTCTCTTATTCCTCTGTATACCCTAATGTATGCTTTTCGGGTTTTCAATAAATCGCTTCACAGGTTTCCTAAACCATTGCTGACTCAAAACAAAATATTCACGCGGTGACCTTAGAGATTGCCTTAGAAGCCTTACAAAAATACCTAACATGTGTGCAATACTTATGAAATAAACTTAAGTTGTGGTATTGTCGTAAAATGAATTTTTCACTAGAGTTTGCACTATTTATGAAATTAATTCTTGCTAATAGCCTCACTAAACTACAAGCTTTAGATGATCAGTTCTTATGAAATGAATTAATCATGAAAGTGTGCATTACTTTTGAAATAAATTTCTCATCAGAATGAGCGAGGTATGTATAGATCATAAAGAATTAAAGAAACTACTTTTACAGGTATGTGTTACTTATGAATTTCTTACTGGAGTGTGCATCATTTATGAAATGAATTATTGCTTATTGTGAGCATTATTTTTGAAGAGGAGTGTGCAATACTTATGAAATAAACTACTACTAATCAGAGGTATTTTCGTGAAAGAAATTTTTCACCAGAATGTGTATTATTTACAATAAATTAATTCTTGCTAATGACCTCACTCAACACAAGCTCTCAGAGTGACTGTTTTTAAGAAATGAATTTATCATGAAAGTGTGCATTACTTTTGAAATAAATATCTCATCAGAGTTGGAGGGGTTATGAGCAAGGGTTATGAGAAAGGTTATGAGCAACTAATGAAACTATTATTACAGGTATGTGTTACTTATGTGACGTGGAGTGTGCAATACTTATAAAACGACCTTCACGACGTCAACAAAGTGTCGATCTTTTTTCCAGATCTTTTCTGTCGGTACTTCTTCAACACTAAAATCGCTGTTCTTTTAGTGTCTATTTAAAACATCCCATCAGTTTGCTGTATATAGTTAAAAATGATGTAAAGCTCTCAAGAAATAGTCCTTTGTATCATGACTTGAGAATCTGGTGTCATATTTTCAATCAGGATGTTTTCCTCTTTGTCCAACACCACACCCATAAATGATGAGTCAATCGCTCATCAAATCGCCCAAAGGAACTTACTACAAATCTTTTCAGGTGTATCTACTCACAGCTTTCCTATTGAATTGATTGTAAAGCAATTAACAGTTTTTCGTTCCATCTTCTTCAAACCTAGAACATAAGAGAGAAAATTGACTTCAAAACGATTTGAAAAGCTTTGAACCTTGCGAACAGGATTTAATTCGGACAAAGGATAGAATATAAAAACACTTCTCTGACCTAATTAGAAAGCGTAACTATCAAGGCGTGAACCTATCTTGGATAAAAAATTCTCAAATCATTTCCCTGCCTTTGTTGTACGTTCGCTAGCGATAGAAAGAACGAGATAGATAGAAAAGGAAAGAGAGAGAGAGCAAAATTAATTAAAGACTGTAAAATTGGTAGCGATAGTAAACAGCCTAACAATTCAATAACAATACGACATTTTCAGGCACGAGTTCCTGGAACGAAATACCTGAGACCTCTTGATAGCAATGTCACGCGAGTGATGAGGTAGGTTCTCATGGGTGAGACAGCAAACCGCTGACGAGGGAGTTGACCGAAAACTGTCCGGAAGTCGCGATGTAGAGACCTCACGAGAATTACGTAGTCGGACAAGGTGTAGGACCGTTTGGCCACGACTCGAAAACCGGTGGCCGACGTTCAAGTATTTAAAAAAAGGAGTCAAAAAGCTATCAGATTCGATCTCTAGCTCAGATACGGCGGATATCTGGCCACCAAAAAAAGAAAATAGTGAGTCCTACTCTTTACTTAACTTTTAATGTCGTCGACGTAATGGTGCCACCGCTGTCTAGGAAGTAAACAACGAGATAAAATCGCGAGAGATTTATCGGAAGGAGGGAAATAGAGGAGGAGAAATCTATCGCAGATTCGACTGGATAAGATGATTGATGGATATTTTATTCTTATTGGGCCGAAACTCTTGCGGAAGATGGTGTCTCCACTCTGCGTGGCCACACAAGCAGGAAGTACTCGAGAGAGAGAGACACCTTGATTGGAGTTAACTTTGGCTTCTGCTAACCAAATCAGGTTTTTATTTTCTTTCTGTATCAAACCGACGCTTATCGCCTTCGCTCCTTTAGTAACAGTAACAGTTCATCGATACCTATGACTTCTATCATTTCCGTGTCACGTACCGAAATCAGAAGACGACACTTGCCAAGTGAAATCGGTTGAATGACTCGTGTCTAAGCTCATAGCCGAAACTAGACGAAAGACATGTGTCTAGTAGAAAAATAAGCAACAGGATTAACGACTTGTAGAAAGTGGAAAACAAAGAAACCCAAAATAATCGATCAATCAATCAATCAATCAATCAGACGTTTAACCTCGAGGCTTACGTCTTTCCTAAACTTTTCTACTTCCATTTGTCTTCCGAGGATTTAAACGCTGTCTCCCGAACTTTCTGGGTCTTTTTCTCCTTCAATCTTCTTCTTTAATTGCTTTTTCGCAACCCATTCGTCTTCTCGACTTAATCTCAAGCCCCCAAAAATCGACCGGTAAAAGAAACGTCACCCCCAAGTCACCTACTCACCCTGACTCACCGCCTTCTACAAAACCCAAAAAACTTAATCACAGCAACCAATTCGAAAAGGAGGAAGGAACGTTCGGAAGAAGATGAATATTCAAAAATGGAAAAATCCAGATTCTTTAAAAGGGCAGGTCTGCCTTTGGCGAGTATACCGTTTGATTGATTGATTGATTGATCGATCGATTGATCCAAATGAAAGATAAGATCAATTTATGTATTATTAAATGATATGTTAATAGACTTAGTAGAGTTAATAATAATTTCGCGGTTGCAAAAAAATTCTGCTTCATGTTAAAATATTAAAAATCAATTTCCTAATTACTTAATTAAATCAATAAAAAATTAGGGTAATAAAAGGCGGTGTGAGGAGAGGGGGTGGAAGTAGAAGGAGAGGTACGACGGATTTGGCCGATTTTTGAGAAGAAGAAGGGCGCCAGAGTAAAAAAAATTTGAAACTTGTCGGATGGTAAAAGATGAAACGAAAAAGTCACCCCCACCTGCCACCTACCATCCTCCTACTCTTCCACCGCCTTCTTCGGACTTCCTAAAACTTTATAATTGGATTACATTTCTGTTCGATTAGTAGAAAAAACCTTTAAAATTCAGGTTCGTTATCATTTTTCGAAGGGAACCTCAAACCGCCGGAAGGGTTAAAGTTGATGACCTTGCTCTTATTCTTGTCATTAAAATTTTTTTTTTATTTCGGCAGATAGTTGGAGGCGATTTTTTTTGTTTTCGTCTTTTCTGCCTCCCATTTCTTCCCCTGTCCTCCCTCCCACAACCGCATTCTATACCACTCTTACCTCTCTCTCCTCCTCCGCCTCTTCCTCCTTGAAAACGGAATCGATTTATCAAGTTTTGACTGGCCATCAAATCTTTCCGGTCGCTTCGTTCTCCATTTTCGAATCGACCTAACTTCCACCCCTGGGCCTTGGACCAGCGACCTCGCGCCTGGATCTCACCCCAAAAACCTTGAGCGATTTTTGAAACGCTTGCGCACTTCACCTTTCCCTTTTTCCTCTGCCACATTTCGTCCTTCAAAAACCTAGAGAAAAAAAATTATTTTCACTACAACTTCAGTCAGTCGGAGGAGGAGGGGCTACGGTCAAAACTTTCACGTTGTGATCGACCAATGAGGACCTCAACCTCCCTCCCTCACCTCCCAATTAACAGTTTACCTATCATTACTAAATCATTATTTATTTATTTTTAATAAAACAAAATGTAAGTAGGAGTAGTTAAGCGATAGACAAAGAGACGCTCAAGGGAGAATTACAAAATAAGCAGGAAAGCGGGGGAGCAAGGACTTAATCATGCGATTTTCAGCAAAATCGGTGGGGAGGGGGAAGAAGGAGACCTCGATACTGGTGTTACTACCAAAAAATCCTTATCTTCTTCGAATCAGTTGGGCACAGGCTCGTATATTATGCTTGTTTCAAGCCCCGGGGAGGGTTTTCAGGTGTCCACGGGACCTCAATTGTAAGATGAGATTTTTCGGAGAATGTTGTCGATAAATGTCCGGCAGGTTGAACTGTCTAAATTTGGAGTTTTTTGGGTTTTCTTTTTTTTCTGGGTGGACGGAAGAACGAAAAAGAAAGATTTATTAGAGAGTGAGGATCGGTAAGGTGTCACAAAAAAACGAGAAGTGGACAGCATTCGCATGACTGTGAAATCTAATCTACTTCATTATCCGGAAGATAGTTTTTGGTTTGGACCATTGGGTGGAGTGCCGACCGAATTTTCTTCACAGTCGTTTGATGTTGTCCTTCTTCCAGCTTAGGAGCAGTTGTAACTAATTGATTATAAGCGCCGTTTAGCGCCACCTGGAATTGAATCGCTAACCTTTCAACCAACAATCTTTCCGCCATCTTCATTCAGTGTAGGAAACAACAAAAATCGAGTTGGTGTGCTTCCTACTCGCTTGTATGAGTTTCTTGACACATAGAGGCGTCAAATCTTAATTTGTCAAGAAGAAACTCAATATTGACATGAGTCTGCAAATTATGCGATCGGAGCACAAACCGGATGTGAGGAGGACGGAAAACACCACGACCCCCATGAGCATAGCTTCTCAACGTCGAAACAGTACAAATCTTTTGAAGTTGACTACTCCTGAAGGTTTCAGTATGTGGTCTTACTCTCTCGCCAGATTTCAGTGACATCTTTAGAGACCCCAGGTTTCACTTTGGAGACACCCTTCCAAGTTCCTTTAAAATAAAACTTTTGGCAAAGATTACCATCGATAAAATCGTTCACGTTGACTTTTCTTCATGTCGCTCGCTGCAAGTCAACATGTTTCACGTCATGGAGAGCATAAGTTTTCTTTCTTCTCTCTCTTTTTAGAACTAGTTTTCCACTTTCTAAGAGGCTTAGTAAAAATTGATTTTTATAAAAAAAAGTCGTCTCTCGAGTTTTCGAGACGACTTTCATGCATCCCATCAAAAATGTTTCCCCGTGGGGCAGACGCACAAAAGGCTGTCACTTTTCCCTTTCTACCACTTTCTAAATCAGGCCTATCAAGAGCCCACACACTCCATCCACACGCATTTTTCATTTCTAGCTGGCGTCCTTTCTTAAGCGATGTTTGGACTGTTCTTGAGGATTTTGTGGATTGGCTGTCACCATCACAACACCTCATTTTGATGTCAGCTAGTTTCCTTCTAGACGAACCTTTGAGGTATCGAACGAACGAACGAACCAAACACCGTGCATACTAACACGTGTAAACATTTTTCTCTTCTTTATTCATTCCGGGCAGATTTTTATTAAAATGATGTCTGACCAAGTCCAAACGATATTTCTTCAGGTCCTGCAGGAAGTGTAAAAGGAATTAAATTGGACACTGATAATTAGAAACCGGATTCGAACCGGGGAAGATTTACAATAGCACGGTTCTAATATAAAACTCGAGTTTAATAAATGGTCATCTGATGGGTCGCCCGAGTGCCGGTCAAGATTTTTATCTTCACTTGGCTCCATTAATAATTGTTTCCTTTATTTTCTGACAAAAGACCGCCATTTTCTTAATAGGCTGACTCCGTGTTTTTGCTGCTGAGATCGTCTATCCTCCAGTAAGACGGTTTACTTAATGAGTAGCTGAGTGTCAGGTAGTCGTGTATTCTTTCTCTACTGTTTTGCTTCTCCTGAATCTTTTTTTTATGTTTCTATTTTACGGAAGATGGATGGGTGTCTGGAAGAAGATTATCTACGTGGAACAAACCCAATCATTCCTACACTCGAAACACTATGCACAGAAGTTGTTGGTGTTTTTCTGCAAGATTTTATTGCCGGTCTGGCTATTTCTTTTATTTTCAGTGAACACAATTCACTGAGTGCTTGTAAAAGCCTTGTTCCGGACTAACTGCCTCCTGTCCCCAATGCAAGACACCAAGTAGTTGCCTGTTCGGTATTGAGAGGTTTCATCTGAAGAACAGACCAGTGTCTTAGTGTCTCGAGCAGCTACCTCCAAAAGAGCGATCGTCATGATGATCTCCAAATCCCGTCGTAGAGATGGGTAAATGAGATAAAAAAGGGAAGAAGACAAGAGAAATTAATAGATGTAAAAGTTTAGGCAAAATGGAGATTTAGGAAGATAGGATGATCCGAAAATAGGATTAAGAGCACAACGTAAAGTGGCTGATAGTTCTTTCGAGGAAAATGCAAAAACAAGTTAAGGAACGAGCAAAAGTGAGATTAAGACGTAAGAAAGACGGGAGATCTTATCTATCCGCTGATCAATCAAATTGTAAAAACTACTGGAAGAGAGAGCCGGAAACAGAGAAACAGCTTTATCTCGCCTTTGGGGAGGAAAAACACCGAACAAAGCACTTCACAGGAGTGAGCAATAGTCCATCCAAAATCTCTTCGCACTCTCTTCTCCAAACTTTTTATTTTCCACACCCTCGCCATCTTCCGAAGAATTTTTTTTCCTTCTCTTTCCGTTCTATTTAAAAACATGAGGAAAACGCCCGTAGGCAATATATACACGCTTCTTTTGATCATCTTTTATTAAAACAATTTCTCGCGCGAATCAACTAATGAACGAGTCCGGCCGTCCGCCAGAGGAAATCTTTTAAGAAATTCCATCTTCCTCGACGCCGACGAATCTCTAAGGATCCACATTCAATTTTAATTTATCTGGAGGGAAAAAAATTCTGTCCGA
The DNA here is from genome assembly GCA_016920875.1 of Columbicola columbae. NCBI lineage: Eukaryota > Metazoa > Arthropoda > Insecta > Psocodea > Philopteridae > Columbicola > Columbicola columbae. The sequence continues at coordinate 10,977,974 of JADMLL010000009.1, read as the reverse complement.
AATCCCGCCGCTCCCATCCTTCGTCCCCCGGTTCCCACTTGGAATTCATTGATAAGAACACCAAAAAAAAATTTTTTTTATTTATTAATTTAAGGTTCCCGGGTAAAATAATTAATTCAGGTTGGTTTACCAGAACGCCTTTTGAAAATCCGAAAAAAAGAAACTCGGAGAGAGGAAAATTTCTTTTGGCATCTTCCCACCGGTTTTTGTTATCTTCTTCGGTTCACGGTTTAATTGTGTTTGGTGTTAGGAGCCACCGCGCGCAAAAGGTAGTTTATCTTCTGGACTTGGCATCTATGATTTACCGTCATTGTCCTTACGAAATTTTCTACCGGGAGATCTCGACCGTTTATTACAAAAAATAAAAGCACAAGTCATACTTGTGTATTAATAATTATTGTTAAAGTTGTTTCATGGTGACCTTCGGCTCGCTATATCGACCCTTTCTACTCCCATCTATTCATGAATTTGGGTTGGTGTTCCAACGGTTTCGTTTCTCTGACGAAGAATTGTTAACTAAGATGTCTTCTTAACGGGTGAAAATCTTTCCAGGTTTTTGTGCGACTTGGCTCCTAGGTACAAAAAAACGCGACGAGCGACGTTCTCTTAGAAAGTGGTCGCCGGTGTCACCCTGTCGGTGATGCCTGCAGGTGGATGACGCCTGCGCATGTTTACCCCCTCCTTCCTCCCCCAAGAGACAGGTATTTCAATAGAGTTACCAACTAGATCGTCTGTCTTTAAATTAGAAGGTAGATTGCCATGTCCTCAGGCTATTGGTATATTGCTTAACGCGGTTCCATTAGGGGGTCTCTTACCAATATGTCGTAATACGCCCAACTTAAGTGATGGACAGTCATGAGGAAAATTACTTGAAAGAAAGAGGAAGGGAATGATAGCCAAAAAATCGGAGAAGAAAGAGTAGATTAAGAAAACGCAAGCGACGGGGCTGAGTCACCCCGGGTATGAATCGGTGACCATCCTATCAAAAACTCGTCACATCAAACCGCCTGTTTGGTAAACGCGCCTAAAAAACCAGACAATGACACTCCGGTCAATATCTTTTTTGTTTATCTAGCCATTGTCATCTTTCATTGACGCGAGTCGGATCGGACTAGCTCTTATTCAAATGTTTGATTAATACAAATTGCTCGAGTAAATAGATCTCTCTCTCTCTCTCTTAGCCCGGTTGTAGGTATGAGAGTCGCCGATAGATAAAACTATCCAGATAACCCGGCAGATCGTGACAACCTCTAAAACTAATATGTAAAGAAAATTTTTTTAGGGAGCGACTATTGCGGAAGACATTTCAAGAGTCTTTGGTGGGCCCCCAAAGGGAATGGAAACCAGCAGGAACATGTTTCTCGCGTTTCGATCTCCGATCCGTCCGTCTTGTTTTGCAACAACAATTCGGATTTGGGTTTTGTGATTGTGTAAAGATCGGCCAAATGGAGTCTGGGAGAGGAGGGAGGATGTAGGCGAAGGCCCTGTCCCCCGAGGCCGGAAATTCAATTCAAAACGGTTTAATTCGCCAAGATGTCCGAAGAGATGATTTTCCTTTTCTTCCACTACTTACTTGATTGATGGAGATTTTCCTGAATCTGTTAGCCTGCTACAACTCTCTTAAGAACTTTCAATAACGGTGCAAACTCTCCAAAATTTCAATTTAATGAAAAAAAGCCAAAACATTTGCGATTTGTAGTTTTCTTATGTTTAGTTTACGGGACTGAAGCTCATCGTAATTTAACCTTTTGATGATTTTTTGCTTTGAGGAGCTAATGGAAGGATCGTCGGGGTCTTTTAAGTTGTTTTTTCCTTCATTTCCGGTTTGATTTTTAATGGGATTTAAGCTCCAGGCTTTTTTCTCCTGTTTGTGGGTGCCATAATGTGTATGGCACCTTGGAAGTATGGAGGTTTGGGTGTGGTGAATTGCTCGTTTATGTCACTTTCGTTTTACCGGAGTGAGATGTTGTTGATCATACCGCTGCTTCTGGTGTTTTGTTTCCTTCCAGTCCACATAAGTTTCTGGTTCGATATGTTAGTTCTGACCCATTTTTGTATTTTTTTTCTGCTGTCCAAGGATATATCTTTATTCATGTAGCACCCAAACTAAACAAAACTCGGATGAAACTAACTCGCCGCAGGATTTGGAATCGGACAAGTTGAAGCACGACTCGACGGGCTTTGAGACAAACTGAATCTTGCACCTAAACCATCGAATGTTCTAAAAGGAACAATTATATAAATTTTATATATTTTATTTCAGCTCGAAATTCGAGTGCTTTCATTCAGCAACAATTCACCTGATTCCTACAATTTCATTTATCGAACTGGCTGATCGTTCTAATCCTACTGCTACTTTCCCTTCTCTGCCTTGACTTGACCAAAGACTTCCTCCTCTTCTCTGTATTCTTTTCTTTTACCTCTTTTACTTCTCCTCTCTTCTCTACTCTTCTTCCATTTGACTTTGACCAAAAAACTGCTTGGTGTCTGAGTTTAGAGACAGACGACTGAGGCCTCGTAATTGCTTTTCTGAAATGTCGAGCTTCTTAGTCTGATATTAGGTTCAAATCCAACAGAAGGAAGCACACATCGGATTGACTACCTGTACGCATGTTGAAACAAATCAATTTTAATCAAAAACTCCAGCCGACTACCTGGTTTTTCCAGGAAAATTAAAACGCAAAACAAACAGAGCAACCATTCATCTAACTCTCGGGAGTTATTTTTCAACTTGTCAACAACACCGGAAATCCCAACAACCGACTAAAATATCTGAAACCTTCCGACATGATGACATCAAAACCCGTATGAGCCAAACACCAAGACTTTCCAAAAGCCCACGGTTTTTCCGGAACCTCCTGCCCTAATCAAAAACCTACTCCCCACGTAAAAAATTCCAATCCCCTGGTCATACTAAATCAAATACACACAAACACACGACACTTACATACTCATCCAAAAATTTTCTTGGAATTTCAAAGTCCAATCAGCGATCAGCGCTAAGAGTAAATTTTTTTTTTCATCGCGTTCGATAAGAATCTCGGTTATTTTTCCATGTGAAAACAAGTCCGCACATGCAATTAGAGAAGATTCCTCCTCAATAAAAATAAAATAAAATAAAACATGAGAGTTAATAAATTGTTATGACGCACGCATGCGACAATTAATTATGGAGACGTCAATTCAAATTGAGTCCGAGTTAATAAGATTTTAAATTTAAAGATGAAGTCCGTTGGACAAATATTCTTTAAGAAAAAACCGCTTCCTCCAACCACCACCAACACCACTTCCTCCTCCTCCTCCAGAGCTTTTGACTGGAGAATTCCAAACTCGAAATTAATCGCTAATTACACGTTTTACACGCATACAACACACATCGAGTCGCGTCATGTAAATTGAATCATAATTGAAGCAATCTTCCCGAGAAGAATCTGTCATGTTCACCCGAAGGAGGCTGTAAAAATTATAAACAATTTTCTCTTTGCATTTTTCGTTTTATTATATCCCCCTTCCTCGTTAGTTATATTTTAGTATAATATTATATTATATTAATATCTTAAGTGTTTGATTATAATTTTTACATTTTTTTTCCGTACTGCTACTATTTAATTGCTGGAGTCGTTTTTGAAGTGGTCGTTGGGAGGTTTACTTCCTTTTCAGGTTGTCTGACTCTTCAGGGGGAAGGTGGAAGACTTTGGTTCATGCCCACGAGGTCTACCTGTAATAGTTGTTTACTCGTTTTTTTGAGTGGGTTTATGAATTTTTGGGTGGACTTTTTTTTTTATGGTGGGGTATACGAAGTGGATAGTTGGTACTCCCCAACTTCTGGGTTGTTGTCTTGTCGAAGAAATGAGAGGTTAGATGAACATAAGTGTTTTGACAATTTTACCATCTCTCGTTTACCAGTAGCATTAAATCTAATTTTAGATTCGAGAGCTAAGCAATCTGCAAAAACTAAAAACCAAAAAAAATTTTTTACTCACCCTGGGCTGTAATATTTTGTTGGATTTTTACATTTGATCGGTGTGTGAGAGTCACCTCTAGTGCCCTAGGGGTGGGAATTTATTTCATTGTATTGAGCATTTTTTGTATTTTTATTTATTTTTTGCATCTTGTTATTTACACTCGTACTTTTTTATTGAAATATTATTTGTAAGCTCTTTCCCCACACACTGCATAATAATACCTCACTGATTCTTCAGCACAAACTGTTTATGATGAGAGTGTCCTCCTCGTTCATCTAAAATTTACTTCTTTCCATAAACCTGGCTACAGTCTTTTACAGACACATAAATTCATGAACCACTGATACAAGGACTCCGTGAGCGAATTTGAAAATTTAATTTGTATAATGCCTACTCATCTGGACTCTTCTCTTCACGCACTTTATGTCTCTTGTTATGTGTCTTGTTTTCTCTTCACATATTTATATTGACATGTTATCAAATAAGCCATAACACCAAAGCACGTCAAATCCTACGTGAGAACTAAGTCTAACTTTGTTGGTCACCATACCGCTCCTTTTTTCCTCTCCAAATTCCTCTTCAAATTTTAAAACTTAAATTAATTTTAAAATTTACAAATACAAAATTAAAAACTACAAAGTTAGTACCTCAAATTTGAATACTTTAAATAAAACAAAAAAAAATTTACTAACCCATACATCCTGATGTCGTGCGGGCTGCTCCTAAGAACAAGAGACACTTAAATTTAAAAACAAATTTCAATTGTTCAAATTTATTTTGTTTCAAAAACCTATTTTTTCAATCAAAGAGATTTGAAAGGAAATTTATTTACTCAAATCTTTAATGTTGACTTTGTTTAACTAAAACCAATAATTAAATAAACAAATTTCCCGGTCACCCTTAAATATCTATCATAGTCGGTGGATATGTCAGTATGTTGTTTAATCCTCCGACAGCAACATCAGGGTAAAATTTAAGTTTCAAAAAATAACTGAAAAAGGATCACGAAAGCGGTAGAAACCAAACATTAGTTGAGAGACAAGTCGTCTTCTCAATTTCACCTAATTTTGGACATGGGAAAAATGTTTATGGAAAAATTATTACCTTTTCCCACTTGATACTAAATATTTTTCCAAAATTCCAGTTTTACAATTCTTTAAATGGAAGAAAAGAAAATACAATTCCAATTACATTTGTATAAATATATTTATAATTATATTGGTTCTTCGGCAGGCTGCGTAAAAAGTTGCAAAGGGTCGCAGGTCACCGACCCCTGATTTACGAAATCTGTTTCATACAGTTTTTGGAGGTTATTACGAACCGCATAAAAATAGTCCAGACCGTTTACATAATATCTCATTATAATACACGAAAAGATAATAGCTGCTGAAAGGTTTGGTGAAGGTGAATCGTACTATATTCCTAAACGTTCTAGACTTTTTGTAAACCTAAAAAACTGTTACTGTTCGCAATACATATTAATATCAATCTCCTCTGAGAGAGGTGTTTGGTGTAGTGATTAAGTGCCAGACTAAGAAGTTATAGTCGCGGGTTCAGATCCTCCTCCTGTATCCTGTTGTGCCCAAAAAGGGTGAAAAACGGGATTAAAACTCAACTATAACTGTATTAATCTCCTTTCTCTTTGGCTTTTCAACAGCAGTAAAGTGAATGTTAAAAAACTTGACCACAGAAGACTCTACTAAGTGAGAACACAACTCATACTATTACAGTAGGGAATAAGTAACAGAATCTTAGCTTCTTTCGATGTCTGCCAGGTTTTATGTTTTGAGAGTCTGGCAGGTTAGTAAGATGTTACCAAGTCTGGCGAAAGGGAATTGAAACTGATAGACATTTAGTCTTCAGTGAGCAAGCCAACTCGGAAGAGCACTTACATCGTCTGTATAGTGGAAGTACTCCATGAAAATAATTATCAATCTCCGATCAAACTTTTTCTTCTGGCAAGCCAACAGACCTTCTAGATATTAAGTTACTTGATCGCAGGGACTTGAGATCTTGAAGCACTTTGACATTTTCATCAACAACAGAGTATAGGGAAAAAAATTTAGGCTTAAGAGACCCAACAAGAAGTTTTTTCCTTTTGGTGAAGGCTCTCTCTCGAAAAAACTTCCCACGAAGCCGTTAGAAACGCACACTCCCAAGAAGGCGGGGTGTAGTAGGTGCTGAGGCAAAAATCCAATCCGAAGACATCCAAAGAACGGTTTTCCTTGAGACTGATATAATGTGCCCTTAAACATTTTCCAAGGAATCAACTTCCGCGTGTTAAAACGACTGGACACCCATAAATATGAGGTCGGTGGCCGGCGGTCGAATTTCGTCCAGACGTCAGCCCATCGTTTCCGGCTGTTTCTCCTCCTCCATGTCTCTCTCTATCTATCTACCTCTTTCCCGACTTAAAAAATAAGAAACAGGGATCGCCTTTTGTGAATTTAATTTTCATTAATGATTAATTACCTCAAAATTAGTTTTTTGAAAATTTTTTTTGTTTGTTGTTTGTGCGTTGTTGTTCTTGTTTTTGTTGTTCCTCCTTCTCTTGTTTTCCAGTTACGAAATGGTCTTTTCCACCTTGAAACGAAGACTTTCTTTTCTTTTTGTTTCTCTCGCCTTCATTATTACTGCCAAAAATGGCTTAATAATTTGCCAGAGTTCCACATCTTTAACCCCGCTTTGTTATCGCCGGTCGAGAGTTCCCCAATTTACGCGAGTGTATTAGTCATTTTGGAAATGTGTTCTTTCATCTCGCTCAGGTTCGTCCTTAATTATTATCTCTCCAAGTGGTTTTTGTGGTTTTCTTTCTGAGATTGGAAATTTTCAAATTTTCTCTTTCCCTCTCTCTCTTTCTACCAACCCCAATTTAGGTAGTCTCTAGAATTTAAAGAGGTCTTAACCAGGGGTGAGCAGCCTTTTTAATCAACGGACCGATTTAAATTTTTAAATTTGGCGGCTCGCACAGAAAGTTGGAGAGCCGCACTAATTTGTAGAAAAACTTAATTTTGAATAAAAGAAACTGTAGTATTATATTTTTGACAATAATATTGCTCTCACGTCTTTCAAGAAACACGAGAATTGCTGAAATTGACAGTTAACAGCTTAGGAGTCCCACTGATTGTGTGACAGAAGCAAACACAAACAAGCACAGAACACACGGTGCGTTCGTATTGCAAGTTAGAACAAGTCGCCAACTAGTGAGTAACTCGTCACAAAAAGTTTTTTCGGTTTAGTATATACTACCATTATATTATAATTAATTATATAACAATATATTGATGGGAAAAGTCAGTAAGAATAAATTCAATTTTAAAATCCTTGGCGGGCAGCATAAACACGTTCAACGGGCCTTCACCCGTTGGTCACCCCTGCCGTATACGATCTTCTATTTTCTTAATATAAACCAAAATTTGAATAAAATAATAAAACACAAGACTCCAATAATTTAAACAAAAAAGAAAGAAAATTCGAAATTAAGCTTAAAGAAATTCGTCCGCTTTTTGTGCCGGTCATTTCTTCTTAAAAATTTTTTTCGAAGGAGATATTCATATTATATACAATATAAGAAGCGTAAACGCTTAAAACGAGACTCTTTTGTAAAGATATTTATCAAAACCTCACGGCCAAGTTAAAACTGCTCGTTTTCAAAATTTACACCAGGGTAACACGCGGCCCGTTGAAAGTGTTTATGCGGCCCTCCAAGGATTTCTGAAACCGAATTTATTCTTATCGACTTTTCCCCATCAATATATTGTTAAGTAATTAATTACAATATAATGGTAGTATATACTAAACCGAAACAATTGTTTATGACGAGTTATTCACTTGTCGGCGACTTGTTCTAACATGCAATACGGAAGTCCCATGTGTTCTGTGCTTGTTTGTGTTTGCTTCTGTCACACAATCAGTGGACTCCTAAGCTGTTAACTGTCAATTTCAGCAATTCTTGTGTTTCTTGAAAGACGTGAGAACAATACTATTAAAAATATAATATTAGAGTTTTCTTATATTGAAAATTAAGTTTTTCTACAAATTTGTGCTTCCTTCCTACGTTATGTGCGACCCGCCAAAGGATTAAAAATTTTAATTGGCCCGATAATTAAAAAGGTTGCTCAGCCCTGATTAAAACCATTTATACTGTAGCTTTAAAAATATTTAAAAGTCTTGCAACCACCTCCTTATATATACACTTGCTGAGAGATATCTTCAATCAGCTTCCGGTGGTGTCATTTTCATCTGGGCAGATTTAAAGAGCCAAACGAGATTAAATGAACCTTAAATGAGATTACATCAGAAAAAACAAATATGGCCGACGGGGTAATTATAATTTAATTCTGTTTTTGGTTTGCTTAAGTGATTTTTTTTGTTTAAATTTAGAATTCTGAAGGCGTCACACATTGGCACCTCGACACATTAAACGGATCCACCCATAAAATATCTGGAAACCAATTTTTAACCGTCAAAACAAATTTTTTACCCTTTTGTCGAGGCGAATCACATAAAACCTCGATTTTTCAGTGTCAAACCTGAAGAGAAAATTTTTGCTTTTTGTTCCGGCAGTCAATTACAATAATTAACAATTTACAAAACCTGTGCCTTGATCGATCGTTTCATCTCCAAACTCGCGGTGTCTAATTTTAAAACAAATTCCCGACGAGGTGTTGTTTTAAAAATTCGCGGGAGGCGAACCAATTTTTGTTTTTTGGTTTTTTATTTAATGTAAATAATAGTATTTATCTATTTGTTAAGTGAAATTATCTAGTAGTTAAATGGTTTTTGGTCAATTTTGTTTTTTGAGAAAACCACCAATTTCGTTCGCCACACTCCACACTCTCTCTTACACTGTTTCAGCCTCCGTAATATTTGTTTTATAAATTATTGGAAAGATAGGCATATATATAGTATAAATATAAAAATACACTGGTTCCTCTTTGTATTTAAACAGGAAGAGAAACATGATCTTATTACATGTCTGAACAAGTCGCCGACATGTGAATAACTCCTCTCTAAAATCTGTTTCGGTTTAGTATATAGTATCATTATATTATAATTAATTTTATAATAATATATTGATGGAGAAAGTCAATAAAATAAATTCAAATTTAAAAATGCTTGGCTGTCCGAGTGTTGCTCATCCCTGGTCCTAACAATTTTCTAAGTCGGGTGTTACACCTTACAACCGAGGCTTTCTTTTACGCGAATGAACCACCAATTAGATACTACTTGCTGTATTTGGCAAGTTTGTTACTTGTAAGTTATAATTTTACGTATAAATGTTATATTTTAGCGATTTATAAAACAACCGCGAGTGATTAAGCTGCTATTTGATTTTGTTTATAAAATTTAGCCTTAGACTTAGATTTGAGAGCTTAGACAGTACTTGGAAATGAGTCCAACATGTGCGCACTATTTCGGAAATTGATTACTCGAGAAAGTGTGCAATATTTGTGAAATGAACTTCTCATAAGAGTGTGCGATATTTATAAGTGGTTTAGCGGTTTTGATCCAATTTTTGACCACCTTCTTTGGATTTAACAGGATGCGGGAGGAGGATTCGAACTCACGATCGTAACGTCCGAGTCAGGAGCTTTAACCACTACACTACGCCTCCCTAAACTTCTTATAAGAGTGTGCAATATTTATGAAAATCAATTAGTTCTATCTCCACAACTTCAAAGTTCCAAATAACGCCAAAAATAGTTTCCGAACGAATTATAGATAAGAAAATCCGCTTGAAGTGATACGATTCTAATATATATATTTATACTATAATCATTATAATTATAAGATTATACAAAAGAAAATCAACAACCTACTTCCTAGAAACCAGAATAATCGTGCTTGAATCAAGTGGTAGCTGAGAGTCACCTATCGACTACAAAGTGCATAACACATTCTGTACCTAATGGTAGAGGAAGGTAGTACCTAGCAGTAGTATCCAGAAGAAGTGGGTTTGGGTTAGGAGGAACCGATGGGTTAGTACAATTTTCCGAACTCCAGTAAACAGGAAGATACTAAGACCAGATGCAACGACAACAGAATTATTCTCGAACGTTCGTCAGGAAACGTTACAGATCAAAGAGAACGTTTCTAATAAATTCTAGGTTTCTAGGAAGGATTGTCAGTCATGTAACTGATTGCTTTAGAAATTTTCTAAATTAACTTAGCGCTATTTTAATTAAAAAGTTTTCTACCTTTTCCAACTGTTCTGGTTTTGTCAATTCTTCCTCTGTTGGGATGTTTAAAGTACGAGAAACTCAACTACTAACAACAAAAATATAAAACAACGAGCTTCAAGCCTTTGTCAGAAACTATTAGATAAAAAATCTATTTACTAATAGATAATGTAATAAATTTTCATTCTTAGACTTTTGAGGTTTAATGCCATAACGCAAAACAATTAAAAATCTTTGGAGTTAGATACACGTTTTCACAGTGGAGAGACACATACCAGTATCAGTACAAACAAAACACAACCCATCACTGTTACTGTTACTGTTTGAAACTTAAACCATTGGACTATTCGTCCATTCAACCGCTGTAGACATCTTCAGCAAACTAAGGAGCAGCTACCACTCAACGTTGAATTTATACTGTCTGAGGGGATAAATTTCCCTACTGTAGACGACAGACTGGCCTTATTAAGATAGTTGGAGATACTATTTGAGGAAATACAGCTGTAGACACTGTTTCTGAATGTCAGTTTGATAATTTTCTCTTCTGCAACAGTTAAATTTCCGAAAGGGACAGTTTTGAGCTTGAAAACTGTGAAACTAACACTGTTACTGAGGGAAATTCCATCCGCTTCTGCTATTAAGACGATGGTCTGTGGCTCAAATTTGACCAAAAACTACTTGTTGTCTGAATTTAGAGACAGGAGACAGGTTAAAAACTTTTAACACTACCATTACGTGATTTTAATTACTTCTCAAAAATTTCCCACAGTAACAGATTTGAGATTGAAAGCTCAGCCGTGTCTACAAAACTGTAATCGTAGGAAATTTTAACTGTTACAACAGAGAAAATTATCAAACCGACATCGAGAAACTGTGCCTACAGTACTTACATTAGTCTTAATACCAGGAGCGGATGAAATTTCCTCAATAACAGTTTTAGTTTTACACACAGTTTTCAAGCTCAAAACTGTCCCTGTCGGAAATTTAACTGTTGTAGAAGGAAAATTATCGAACTGACATTCAGAAACAGTGCCTACAACTGTATTTCCTCAAATAGTATCTCCAACCACGTTAATAATGCCAATTTGCCGTCTACAGTAGAGAAAACTACCACCACCACTGCTTCTGCTGCTCTACCTACTCTGTAACTCTTGTTTGACCGCAGTTCTCCCAATTAAATTACAAAATTGTCCGCTAACACTAATTTCCTCCAAAAGGCTAGACAGAATGATGGTTAAAAAACAAAAAAAGCAGAAAGCGGAACGTGATCCATTCCCGCCAAAAATTCGCTAAATCGATTTGAATTCGAGTAAACAATTGTCGATTTCTTTTTTGTCTTTAATTTCGATGGAAAACTTATTAAAATATCGATTGATTTCCACGAAACCTAATTTTTTGTCTTCCTTCATCTCCTCCTTTTTTTGTTATTGTTATCTATTACTTATTAAATAAAGAAGACAAAAAAAAAGAAAGACAGAAAGAATTCTGAGTAATTCAAAGAGACGGTTATCAATAATGGCGGCCTTTGAGAATAATTATTTTTAGATAAAATTGATTTCACACCGCAAAGTTCTCAAACAAAGACGCACTTTCTTTCCATCTTCTCTTTCTTCGGTTAAATCGATGAATGAAATCGTCGTTCATTTTCAATTCCGTGACGGTATTCCGTTCCGTGTTGATGGTATCCAGATGATATTGGTTTCCACCACCAGAGTTCTTAACCCCGGAAAAAGAGTCGGACATCGTCAAAACGAAACCACAGACATTTCTACACTTTCAGTCGCAATTAAGGACGTAAAATTAAATTTCTTCGACTTGGACCAGATCGCTTACTTAGATACATCAGTTAGAAAAGGGCCGAAGTACGCGCGCGAACGGGATGATTGACGGACTGACAGTGTTGTGACAGTTGCCAAAAATTGGATAATTTGGGTCCCGAAAATTTTTCCTCGCGGTCTCCTTTTCGTTTCTTTTTTTTTTTCCAGAATGGAGGGTTAGAGGCAAACACTCGATCGCCTTCATACGCCTACCTACTGTCCGTCTATCTTACTGTCTCCGTTTCAAGAGCCCTTGAGCGCTTGAATAAATTATTTTTTCGAAAATTCTACGAAATGTCTTCCGAACCATGTCTCTCCTGACGCGGACAACAAATCAATTTTTCCATTTTGACTATTTTCCTTTGATTTTTGATTCCACTCACCCACCAGACTAGTCTGTAGGCTTGTTGATTGCGACAACTTGTGCCATCCATTCACATTTCTGAGAATATTACGCACCTGTTCGACACCTACAAGCTACCGATGTTAGGGAGACCTCCAGTTACCTGAAGAATTTCCTTTTTCTGGATTCTAACCTCCCACCAGTTCTTGACGTCATTTCTTCGTTAATTCAAACTTCTGAGAGGTTCGAGGATACAACAAATAACTTCTGCGATGAGTTCTCTCTTCAGCTGTCGGTTACACAATTTAAACTTTCAAAGAGCCAAGGTTCTTTTAAATGACAGTTAGGTTGTTACGACTTATTTGAATCTGCCTACTTATTGAAGTGTTGAGAAGTTGGAAGGCTTTCATTTCGAAGGTTGATTGTCTGCTGAATCATGTCGGTGAGCTGGTCATTCTTATCACAGCCAAGAGTTGGTAGTATTTTGCCATTCCCACCACCACCTCACCGAAAAGTAACTAACAAATTAAAAATTAATTAAATTCAACAATCGTTAACAAAACAGCACCTGTTACCACCTTCCTCCCCCCGTCAACCTCTCCTCTCACGTGAGAAAGATCATTACAACCGTGTCGGCAAAGTTTTGGCCAGTCTCATGAAAATAAATCTGAATCATCTCAAAGTTTGACACCGGGCAGACACGAGGAAATAAATCTTTTTCTCGAAACCTCGAATTTCGTTCTCGAATTGACTTTGAATCGATTTCTCGTTGGTGGAACTCATCTCCATGTATGGAATGACCGGTGAGCTGAAAAATCGGGGAGAATCCGCCGAAGGATTTTGAAAAATCACGTTTTCTTCTCTCTCCTCCACCCTCTTCCTTCCTCTTATTCATTCTTCTTCATTCCGTCCATCAACTCCTCCTCTTCCTCCTGAAAATTAACGAACCTCGAAAACTTCTTCTTCGTTTTCTTGCGACATGAATCAGATAAGAAAGAGAGAAGACGACTTCGGCCAAATGGATGAGGATCATTAACTAAAACGATATGAACCATTTACCTGTTGTCAGGTTGATTGATTTCCATTAGGAAAAAAATCATTTCAACGCATGCGCAATCCAATTAACATAATGAATATTCATAACGCGAAGTTCTTCTATTCCCCAAAGTTATAAATTGATTAATCGGTTATTGGGTTCCGCGCGCGCGGGGGAGAGAGGTTTGCCATTGGCTGGAGGTCTTGGTTAACTTTTTTGTCGCTGTCCGACGACCAATTTGTGAAACGAATTTGGCCAAATGTTGGGAGGTTGTTTTGGTCCACGTGTCCTATGTAACCAAGACAAAAAAAATCTTCATTCGTGTCCGAACTGATGTTTATGATTTATTATACACACTAACAGTTTTATGCAGTTTTGAACACATCGAAACTGTTCTTCGAGTCTCTTTTTACATTTTTCGGGGAAATAAAAGGGCGTGGTTAGAAAATTTGACGATTAGGTTCCTTTTTGTGTGGTATTTTTGAGTTGCCTAAGGGAAGTTTGGATATTTTGCTGGACTGGGCAAAAATGTTTGCTAATGGTTTGGGCACACCCTCGAAATTTGGGCTTCCAGCTTCCAGGCAAACAATCCGCCAACAAGTTCCTGATAGAGTAACACTTCGTCATCAACCCTTTATACTCTATCTTGTTTAAAGCTAAGCTCATTATAAGTACCAATCTACCTTCACTGTCTCCTCAGGTAAACCAACTATAAGCTAAAAACCAAAAGTACCACCCTTTTGTCATCTCTTTGTGAGGTCTTCTGTCGTACAACACTCTTCTCGACCACATAAAATAAAACCAACCACAAAAAAAAAATTATAAAGTCGGCCCATGTTTGACAACACTCGAGGCCACACAATGTAGGTAAGACAAGGAATCCTCAGGGCAGAGGCACACACGTGGCCAAAAACCCTTGGGTGGCTTTTATGAAGAATAAAAACCCATGTCCGGCTGAATAATACCTTTATTATTAAGCTCAGCCCACTTGGCTAAAACAAATACCCAGGCAAACGCGTAGAAAACATTTTTTATACCTAAGACAGGCACAAATGAACCTTAATGAAGTCATAATATCACGCTTAAAATAAGAAGAAAAAAATAATGATAATGATTGAAAGAAATATGATTACGAGGAAACACGTGAACTCTAACCCGAGTAATCCTGATGAGCATGTGCTCGGGTCATTAGTCATTTTAAGGCTCTAAGTGGAGAGCCTGGCAATTCATTATGGTCGGAGCACCGTCAATTTAACAACAAATGTTACATTAACCTCAAGGGAATACCTTACCGTCTTCTTTTGTTTTCGGTTCTTCGACAGAAAGTAAAATTTCTGTAGTATGGTGGGGAGCGTTTCACACGGTATGGCTTCCTTTAAAATAATATAAAGAAATAATAATATTGTAATTAAATAAAAATTGCACACACACACTGAATTAATATTAATAATTGGCCGGACTCTCTACCTCAAATTTGGCTGATAACGATGGTCGACTGACTTTGGATTTCGAATTTCTTTATTTTTAATTAAAGAAAGCGAAATCCTTATTCAGCAATCATCGACCCAGCTTTATGGCCTGGTTGGATCCTTTTCAGCAATCAAGACAAACTATATATACAATACATTATTAATATTATTAAAAGTTAACTGAACTATAAAAACCATATCTTGTAGTTGTGTGGATCCCCAACTGAACAGAAATGCTCGCCTAGTTTTTGATATACTGACCTAGACGTGCGTGGCCAGCACAGACGCGAAAAATGGACAACTGATAAGCAAATAGCCTGCGACCCAAAATGGCAACGAACAGATTGTCTTGATCATCTTCAGAGACAACATGTACATTGATGAATAAATAAACCCTCGTCGTCAAGAACGTCTGAATCAAATTATTATACTTTTCACTATATGGCGACCCTGCCAAAATAAAAATATTTTGTTAATAAATAAAATGTTTGTGCACTAAAATAAATTAAATTGTAAATAATAAATAAATAAATAAAAAAACAAAGACAATCAATAAAAAAATTAATAAATAGTAAAATCATATTGATTTATATAAATTATTATTGTTAATATCTTATAGTATTTATATAAAATACATGTAAAATAATTAATATTATTATATTTTATTTGTTTATTTATCAGTCTATTTATTTTTCAATGACTGGCTCCGTTTACATTTTTTTATGTTACTCGTTAATTACAATTATACTCTATAATTATGTAAAGTTATTATATAAATTATATTACAAATTATTATATTTTGTTATAATGTTATACTTTAGCATATTTATTTATGTATTTAGTGATTTATTTATAAATATATTTTTTTAATGGTTAGTTTTGTTTATTTTTATTTATTCATTCCATTATTTGTTGTCCGTTATTTAATTCGTTGCAATGTTATTATTATTATTATAATTTTTAACCGTTCGCCGTGCTAGCAAAATGCTGTCAGGTTTGCAGCTGTTGGGAGTCTCATACGGTTTTTCTCGCAGCTGAGTCTCAGTTATCATAGTTCAGCCTCAGTTATTCTCGCATATTTCACAGTCTCTCGTTATTGTTTCTCGAAGTTCAGTGATATCACGCGAATAAGTACGCGATGGCATCATTATCATCCCTATTTTCAGACTCCTGATAAGGATGAACTGTCAGGAGATCCTTCTCTATCTATCCTTTTCTCCTTTCAGCTACCAAACTAATACAAGGGACGAAGGTAAGCGTACTTATTCCATTTTTTTTTTATCTCTTGCTGTTGGTATCGAGAAACAGCCCACCGCATTGTTGTACCCTGCCACAACAGCAATCCATAACAATTTATTAAAGCATTTTCAAATCATTTTCAAAAACAGAGGCTTAAAAAAGCGAGATGAATTAAAAATCGCTGACCACAAAAAAAGCTTTTGACAAACCAAAGGAAGAAACCTAAGAATGCAAGAAGAGTCGACTCGGAAGGACGTGGGTTGGTCTCAAAATTATCACCCATGTCGTGGAAATACACATGACATCATTTCGATTAGAAAAAAATGGATTTCCGTCGCGATTCTCTTCTTTTAAATTAGGTTGGTCAAATCACGTGACTGTAAAATTCCTTTTCGGTTCAGGTTTCCTGCGACACTTTGGATGAAATATAATTAACGACGCAATGTTTGCTTTGGCGCAGAACCTCCTTAAAGGCAAGAATCATCTCGATTAATTATGACTAACAAGTTACCTAAAAAACGTAAATTTTATGACGTCGTTTCCGGTCAAAGTGTTCAAGAGCAAGGACGTCTAGCTTCGTCATGGGATGCGGTGCCGACATTGTACTTGGTTTACAGTCCATCTTTGATTGTTTCGAAGTTTCTTAATTAGATTACCTCCTTGCAATCTGTCTCAAGGAGAGGACACAGAAACTGAGACGACGAAATTCGGTTTTATGTGATCTTCCTTGGTTTCGTTTCCTTCTCCCGCAGTCATGGCGCCTGATTTCTTCGGCTTTAAGTAAATCCTAAAACCAAATCACAAACTTTTAATTTAATTTTATACAAACTAGCTACACTGAATTCTCTTTCTATTATCTATTCTATAACGGCAGCGTTTAGGTTTGGTTCCTTAAACTGCACGATCTCTGTAGATAACGTCAACTTTTTGGTTGATGTTATTGTTATTTTGGCCACATCTCCAAGAGCTTTCAGTATATTGATTTGTTCAACTGTTTACAAGAAATATTGAGCATGTCTTTCAAAAGTGACACTTCTACCACGTGTCTGCCATACCTGATCACTATGCTTCAATGTTGTTCTGCTATTTGTGTGCAGACGATTCTCTCTCACCTTCGTTTTACTCTTCAAAATGTCTTCAAGTTGTTGTGACCACGTAATACACCAATCACGTAACTCGCTTACGACAGCCTTCCTTCCACTACACTAACTACGTCTGTTAATGTTCCAGGAAATGAAGAGTAGTAAAAAGAACAACTATAAGTAGAAGAATGTAGATAACATCAATATAATCAAAATTAAACTGTCCCAACACTGTCAGAAGTTATGCGAAAGACAAAAACCGCCTTCTACGGTCACCTAGCTCGCGTGAACCTCAACAGATTGACCAGTCAGATCTTTTCCTTCTTCCGGGAAAGAAGACCAAACGAGCCTGATTCTGTGAGGCTGAAAAGACCTCAAAAAACTGTGAATTTATACACGGAATCTGATAGCACGGGACATCCTGCGGAAGAAACTCGACCAGCAGAGCTCGAAGGAGAAGCCCAGAACGTCACATATAATGTTTAGGTCTACCGGAAAGTTCTGTCCGTTATCCACTCCTTCTGTATCATTTCTTTCTCATTTGAATTCATACAAAATACAGTGGCTTGAATGAATTTCAAACCTCTCAATCAGCTAATCCGTTATAATATTGATACTAACATGAATCACATTCGTTCTAGTTCATTTGCTAGGCCAGCTACACAGTCATGATAAAACGAGAGAACCAAAAAAGCGTCAAATGAACATAAACAGACGTGTTCAAACTTGATGAAATATTATCAAACAGAACTTTCCTGTAGACCAAATATATTTATGTATTATGTACGTTCATTCATATTATTGTTGTTAGGTCCGATCGGGTTGTGTCGCTACGTTCCTAATCATACTGTTGTTCACTTATGTTGACAATCACACAAACCACTGAGAGTCAAAATCGTTTGAATTCTAAACAACTTCGTACTCACGACCAAACTTCAAAAACCGCATAGCAACCCAACTTTGTGAATCTTTACTCCAAACAGTCCAGTCACGGTGCAACGAGAAAAAAAAATTTCCGTAAAACCAGTGCAGAGACTCCAGCAAACATCAAAAACCCAGAGAACCCCCGGAGGAAATAAAAGACCCATTTAGAAGGTTGGGAGAATAATTAAACGGAACAAATTATAAGCTGCCCACAGCCAGAAGCTAAAAGATATTAACTGGGAGAAGTTAACCGTGGAACAACAAGGCCCCCAGAGGGAAACGGTAACAAAAAAGTTTTCTTGGACAACTGACTGGTGTCTTCGTCGTAGACATAGAGAACACAGAGAACCTTCTCCAACAAACCTCTTCCCCTCCTAGTCACAAAAACCTGAACCGAAAAAAAAATTATCATCAACACGCATGCAGACACGTGATACCACGTGGTACCAACGTATAAAAATAAATTCCCTCAATTCACTAAATTAATATCTTGAAGGGAAAAAGGATCATTAAGTAATTAATCCCAAAGATTTATGCAAAATTCCCCATTTTTGGACTGTTTCTCTTTTCTTCATTTCCTACCTTCCTGCTTGTCACCTAAAGCGTAGCAAGTTTTGACTTGAATAACACAACAAAAAATTATTAGCAGCAGCACAGCACCAAAAATTCGAAGAATCGTGAATCTCTTCTAAATAATTTGGTTTTTAATAATTTTTTAAGGTCCATGCAAATAGGAATCGTTTACAATTCATCAAAGTCGCGAGTGGGCGCTATTTTGGTACGAACGAATCATTTTTATTCCCTGACTGCTTGCCTAAACATCCGAAGCGATAAAATTTATGTTTTGCGTAAATGGTTTTGAGGTGAACATGTGAGCGAGAAATAATGATGGTAAGTGCTTTTAGAGAGGGTTTCTAGGTTTGTTTCTTGGGTCAGGGACTCGGGACTAGAGCTTTTACTATGTTCTGCCATTAGGTCGTTTTCAAATTGGTGTTGGATCTTAACATCTTGGTGTCTTCTCGTCAAATGTTTCTGTCTTTCTCTTGAATAACTATGGCAGTTTCCTGTTGGTGTCTTGAGCTACTGGCTCCAACCATCAAGAGTTTAGAGTTTTTGCCACATTTTGCACACTCTGTCACTCTCATATTACAATTTTGATTCTCCCACTTAACGCAAATAATCTTGACAAGTTCCACTCAGCCACCTCAAGGTACTCGGGGTTAAGACAATTTCTAGCTTTCCCTTAAGGAAAGGAAAGCAAACCCAATATCCCTTTCTCTCGCTTTTTGAGGGGGTTTCTCTCTCTCTCTTTCTAACTAATTAATCTTAAACGTATGTACCAGGACAACATCCCTCCGGCGAACGCCTTTTTCTGTTTTCTTTTAAATTAAAACTCGCCATTGTTTCAACATAGCCTCCCAATAAAAGAGGAAAAAAATTGTTTTCAAAACTTGAATAATTATTTAGCTACCGAAATAAGATAATTGAAACATTCCTTTCCATTTTTTATACATATATATATTTTCTCCAGCAAATGATAACGTTTAATCACGTTCCAGACGCGTTTCTCCAGGTACGTTTTGGGCGTATTGCAATATTCATGCGACCAATTTAACCAATAAACGCAGCACCATGTACCCACCGATCACGTGGAATCCACGCCCAAGCTGTTTTTAAATTGGATAAAAAAAATCCAAAACGACCGTTAGCATTGAGGCCGTTTATAATAGCTCAAATTAATTTTTTTTCAAGTGTGTATATGTGTGTGTAATTGGTCCTCCTGGAATTGGAAGCTGGAGTCCATAAAAAAAAGAAGAAAAAAAGTTGTACACGTAAATATTGCACCCGATTAGCAGAAGGTTATCTCATTTATTTTTTAATTTTTAGTTTTAGTGTTTTTCTCTTCTTCTGGAATTCTTTTTGGAATTAATTTTTCTCTCTTTTCAGGTTTTTCTTGGTGCGTCCAGGTGCTGGGTGGTAGTCGCGGTGGTGGTGTTGATGGTCGCGGCGGTGATTTCGTCCAGCCAGCGGCGGTAGAGTTTGTCTGAAGGCGTGGTTCTTAAGTTTCCAAGTCTTGGGTGATGGATCTGGACCGGATTGACTCTGGACATGTTTCGAATGGGTTTTAAAAATCTCGGAGTACATGTGGAAGCGGTAGCTAATCTTGTAAAACGATGATGAGAAGATAAAGAAAGGAATTTATTTACTTATATTTATACTTTTTTTTCTCCTTTCCTTCGTTCGGGATGTTTTCCTCTTGAAAAGCCGATTAATTTGTTTTTTTTTCTTGAATATTTGCGATTGCGTATCTCCCAAGAAATAAAAATCTTTGATAAGAATCAAACAAATCCTCAACAAGAACTTTTAAAACCAACTAACACACAAAACAAAACCCCAGAAGAAATTTTCAAAACTATTCAACAGAAAATCCAGCAAACATAAACCAAGAACATTATTTAGAAGTTTCTTAAACAGAGCCACGCCCCAAGAGAGACGAAACTACCTCACTGAATAAACAACAACTAAGAAGACAAACAAAAACAACAAAAAAAATTCTAAAAAGTTCTAAACTTAAAGCTCATAAACAACAATTAGTAGGTCTTGGCGGGGAAATGACTTTGGTTAGAAATTCAGTCCCAACAGGAGTTGAAAGAAAATACAAAATTAAAAACAGGAAAATGGTAGATCAAAAAGCAAAAATTGTAGATGCAAAAGTAAAAGAAGATTTGAAAGAAATTGGTCTCTAGTAGGTGTCACGACACGATTGATGTGTTTTAAAACCAAAGACGACAGCACAACCAGAAACATTGCAGTCGATGACACTCTTTCCCAGGAATTTATAATGATAATAACGACAGCTCCTATTTATTGCTTGTTTTATTATAATAATAGAAAGCTCTGATTCTTGATGAAGATCTGCACGGGGCTGAGGAAGCGATAGATGCCTCCTCAAACTTGGCTCAGGAAAGACCTGAAGGAAACCCAAGTGACAAGGAGAGCCAACCCCAAATAAATGGGATAAGGCTAGGCCGAGAAGAAGGAGACTCTGATTCATTCTTTGGGATCATGGTAGTACCTAAAATTTAAATTCTCTTCTGCTTAAATATCTGTCGCCAGATAATATAAAAGAGAATAGAAGATGAAATCAAATTTATGAAAACTGTTTCTTATAGATTCTAGGAGGTCAATTACCAGATGATTACCAAAACAGGTCAAACAAGACTTCAGACTATATTTTGCTGAGTATAACCTTCAACTTAGACTAACCCCCTTGTGTCATGATGAAGGTCTCAGAGTAAGCCTTTCGTTTAAATGTCCTTTTTTCTTTCAGTATAATATACTTATAACATAAAGAAGTACCGCCATTTTTAAATAAAAAATAGTTGTATGTAGTATATTTTATTTTTCACCTTGAGGCACTGAAGTACTTATAAAATTATACAAAATGAACACTATAAGTTAGCACTACAGCGGATTCGTGTTGAATTTCTGAGCTCTTCAACTGTTTTAGATTCCTTCACGTACATTGGAAAATAACTGGATATTAAATTTTTATACTCGGCATGTCTTTTTGTACTTATACAAATTTTTATACTAGTTGTAAGTATAACCAACCAACTTTCTATCTACCTGTCTACTCTTCCCGTTATTTCTCCGCCGTTTTCTTTCTTTTTCTTCGCCCTTTTCTTCTTATTTTTCCTATCTTAACTCTTCTCTTTCCCTTCTCCTCTCCTCCTCTTTTCTTCTTTATCCTTTGTTCATCCTTTCCTCTTCTCTTTTGCTATCTCACTATTCTTTTCAATTTCCTCTGTCCTACTTTTTATTCGCTTCTAGGGTTACAACGATGGTTTGTATCCCTTATATCAACCTAAAAACGACTTAGTGTCTCAAGTTTAAGACAGGTGGAGGTTATAAACAAAAAGCTGTGTGTATAACACAAATCGCTGAGGACACAAAAAATTTAAAAGCTTACAGACTGAAAACTGCCCTTCCTACTAAAAATAAAAATCATAGAAGCGTGACTGTGTGAAATGATTACGGGAAGAAAGACTGTGAAAGGAAGAATCAAATCCCACCAAGAATTGATGGGTAAACTCAAACTAAAAACCAGAGCAAGTTGGAGCAAAGAGACAAACAAATCCCACAGGGAAAAACTGGAAAAATTATTTGGGCACAGTTAAGATGAAAAAGACAAAGAAAACGGGAAACGCCAACAAAAGTTACGTGATAGCCAAATTGAAAGTAAAATGGTTACATCCCATCTCAGTACCCCACGTCTCCTTTAATATAACAAGCAAAACGAAAACAAAAGTCAAAACCATATTTCCCAAAAGCTGCTCTAAAGAGAGAAACAAAAATAATAACCCAGCCTCAAAAAAAAAAACAGAAACGTCATAAAAGATACAAAAATATGATTAAAAAAACACAAAACGACAAAGGAGATTAAGGAAACAGAAAAACAAACCGAAAATCATGTTTAGAAAAAAAAGGATCAACGAAAAAAAACGAGCTAAATCAGAAAACCAAAAATTAATTAAAGAGAACAAAGGAAATACCAGGATGCGAGAGCAGATGAATCAAAAAAAGAAAAGAAAGAGGAAATGAAATTAAAAAAATTCTCAAAATCCAAAATTTCTCGAGATTTCCCTTTTTCTCCTTTTTACAAATTCCTTTCCACTCATCTACTCAAGATGGGAGGAATTATTAAGCAGATTTACAAAGAGTTGGGGGGTCAAAAAAAATTTGAGGAGGTGGAGGGAGGTATATAAAAAGCAAACAACACGATCTCGAATCTTCTAAACCGAATCAAAGATGGTTATCAGGCATTTTGTCGCCACTTTTCAGCATTTTCAGGAAAGAACTCGTGGAAAAAGAGGAAAATTAATTTGCGCGTTGATGGCCGATCACGATAAAATTGTAATTAGGTCCATTTAAAATGTCAAATTCACTTGGGCTCGAAGAAAGAAGGAAGGAATGGGAAGAAGATGATGATGATGGCAGGGAGAGGGCAAGAAACGATGGCAACAAACTCGATTTAATTTACCAGGTATTTTATGAAATCTACTGAAAAGATGATCTTGTCTCCCCAAACTCGGTGTCAGGCACCAATTAAAAAAACTTTTTTTTAAGGTTCTTTCGGAGACAAACATTTCGTTGGACCTGAATTCTGAAGAAAAATGGTTTCAGCCTCTGGTTTTTATGCTGCACCTGTCCGAGAAAACAAATTTTACTGACTCGTTTCAGGTTCTTCTTTTTTGGATTTTTTTTCCTCTCTCTCTCTCTCTCTTTTCTGAAAGTCAAAGCATCTTCTTCCATCTTTCTTCTTTTTTTGATTTTCGTCCAAAGCTAATTAAACGACCGGTTTATCGTCGGGTCGCATCTAAGGTCTTGGATTGGATTGGATGAAGCGAAATTACTGAAATGGTTTCCTGGTCGCCTTCTTGTTCCGAATGTTTCTCATGTCTCAAGGTCATGGGAACTAAGTCGGTAGCTGTCGTCGAGATTTTTTTTTTTTTTTGAAAACCTGAACTCCTGACCCTGGATGGCTAGTCGACAGGCCAATCATCGCCGCGAACTAGTTGTCAACCAGACCAATTGATTCTAGTCCAAAACAAGGATAACATGATGGTAACAGTCATCCACGTTTTTCCTTAAAATTGGTCTTGTAGCTTGGTGAGGATTCTGGAGTGCCTTCTTTTTGGGATTCTGACTGTTTCGTTTTCTCCTCTATGTCGAAGCTTTTGCAAAACTAGTCGAAAATCTGCCATTTTTATGGTTATTCTAGGATACCGACAACCGAAGTTTTCGAGATCTAGTTGTGAGAACTTTTTCTAAAGTTCTTTCCACCAAGGTGTTAAAGCTAAGCTGTTGGTGGTTGACTGTGTTCCCTTGTTCAGATTCCCGGCTGTGTGTCATCCAAGTTCTTCGTGTATCGAATATCCGCCACTTTTATGGTAAATTCAAAATGTCGACTACGATGTCTTCTAGATCTAGTTGCAGGAATTTTTTTCTGAAGGCGTCCAGGTAAAGTACTGTTTCAGTTGGTGATCGGCTGTGTTCTCTTCCTTATGGTTTTAACTCAAAGAACTAAACAAAAAAGCGGCTTCAAATCACTTTCGGTTTGGTTCTGATATTGAAAGTCTTTCAAGAAAGAGAAACACACCCGCACCCGTAGCATCGAAAACAGAACTACCTTCCCAACAATCCAAACCAAAGCAATCGCTACCGAAAGACGGGGAAGAAGACTTCAAACCCTAAGGCATCTCACGCCGCCTTTTTCAAGAAACGAACCATTTGAGTTACGACTTTAGCTAGCACTAGATTCCTCCCGTGGGCTCTCAATCGGATGCTTCAGAAGCCACCGCCGCATTGGGAAACCAGAATGACACCTCTGGATGATGACGCCACTCCCGTCATTTCTCAAAAAACCCAAGAGAGAAAAAAAAACGAAGAAGAAAATTAAAAATTAAATCTCCGTTCGTCTTACCGATTGCCGCCCATTTCGCCCTACGCTTCTTCCTCTTTGACAGACATCATCTACCTTCTTTTATTTACCAATAGGCGGGGATAAAAAACATTTAAAAACCATAATTAAATACTCATTAATACTTCACTCCGCCAAAAGCCTCCACGAACAACAACAACAACAAAAAAGTTTTCATCTTCGAACGGGAGGAACAGAAAAAATGTTTAATTAATTTGGCTCGTTTTGAAAACGGCCAAATCGAACGCAAAGAAAAAACTCGAAGCCAGCAAAACAGCTCCCGCCCCTCGGACGTGTAGTCTTTAGGTTCATGAGAGGCTACAGGTCACCTAAAACACCTCTTCCGCCTTTTTACGGGTGTCTTAAACCACCCAAGGTCTACCGCTAAGGGTTGCCAATTAGTTTGGCGGCGATATTAGCCTAATTTGCAATTTTTTTTTACCCGTCGAAGGATTTTCCCGCCTTTTTTCGCTCGAGGAAATTTTGTTCTTTTTTTAGTCTTCTTCCGGGGTTTAATTAATTTATTTTTTGGAGAGTTTTGACAATTTGCCAGATCTTTAATATCGTAAATCCAGCGAATTTTGTTTCTTTATTTTTTAATTTCTTTCGGGTTTTCGGATGGTCTGGAATGTTTCCAGTTTGGATGAAGTTTTGAAACCGGATCCCACCTGTCCAAAATTTTTTTTCTTGTCCTTCCTCCGTGACTTTTCTTTATCATTCTTAATTATTTAAATGTTAATTGGCTTATGAAATTGAGAGGAGTCTTGTTGTTGTTTTTTTCTGCTTTTTTAGTTTTGAAAAAAAAGAAAACTTTCGATTTTCGCTTGATCTGTAATCGGGAACAGACTGAGATGTTGCCAAATTTCCGATCATGTTAATTAAGAGAACCTTGTTCGTGCCCGTTTCAAAAATTTTGTCTTCTTAATGAGTTTCATCTCAATTTTGTTGGTGAGAATCTTTTGTAATAGGTATCCTCAAAGTGAGATTTGGTGAAGGACAGGCTTCTACTTCTGGTAGATTTGACTAATTACAGCATCCTAACAAAATTACTTTTTTTGTTCTCAAAATTTTTGGTTCTGGTGAATGAATAAGAACAATGAGAGTTGGCATTGATTGTGATCCTTCTCACTTTCAAGAGTAAAAGCTTATTAGGAAATTGAAAGGTTTCAAGCTCCCAGAAACTTCAGCGGCTAATTGGATTAGCTGGCCGAGAGAAACCCAGAGTAATAAGAGGCGATAGGTCTCGGTAACATACTTAGAAGTGAATGCTTTTCACTGTAAAGATCAATTCGAGTTTATGAATAACAAAATTTACAAAACCAGGTTTCACCGGATGACTAGAACCGAAACCAAGCATTACGGAATTCGAAACCGATGCCAAAATGGCACCTGCGAGACAACCTTGCACAACAACAGGAGAAAAACTCCAATTACTCAACGCGGTTCATTTGAGTCGAGAGATTTCAATCCCGCTTTGGTAACAACCCGACCTAATCTCCTTGCAAACGACAAACGCGAACACGCCTTCGAACCGAACAACCAGCCAAAGGTTGGACAAACAGGAGCCTAAACGTCGATCACAATCAGTCGGGATATGTGCGCCTAAAGCCCACCCACACGGACTCTACCTTTTGAAAAAATCCGTTGCCTCTTTTGTAGCCCCTTTCCTCCTCCTTTCCACTGACCTTTTCCCACTTTTTCTTTTTCCTTTTTTTTCCTTTTTAGTTCAAATCCATCACTTGAACTTTTCCAAACACGTGTTTTGACACTACACTTGACTCCAAAAACTTTTTGCTGTTTCCCAAGACTTTGCACCCCTCCCGCTCCACCCTGTGATCTTGTTGTTTAGACTATTGCATGACGAAACCCTCAAAGTACTCCCCGCCCGCAAAGGAGCAGTGTTTCGTCCGAGTTTTGTCATTCTGGCCGGTGTCGTGACTGATATCGGGCTGGACCTTGCTTTTGATTTTAAATCCGGATCATTATCATCTCATACTTGACACCGATTGCTGGCCCAGAATGGTACCAATTTTTCTCCTTTTCTTTGTTGCTCGCTTTTGTGATCATCAATTTTTAATTTCGTGTTGCGTAAATCAAAGTTTTTCTTTTTGTTTTCTCTCACAACAAACAAGTTTATGCAACTTTTTTTTTAATCTCAAAGAAAAAGAAAATCTTCATTAACCCACGGACGGAAGCTGTTTCAAACGTAGTGCAATAACCGAAATAGTCTAAAAAATCTCTCGTTTCAATCTTGAAGTCAAAGAAACTGCTGAAAAGTTAGATAAAAGATCGAGAGCGGAAACTTATGGCGCCGTGTTCGTTTGGACGTTGTCAAAAAATGTTGCGGTCGCTAAATCCTATTTTCGTGACTCTTTCCAAAAGGACGAGGGTTGACTTTATCGAAACTGACTTAACGTAAATCCACTTTGCTGTCTTCGAAACCCTCCCAACTCAGCGATATGAATCAGAATGTGACGGAGGTCTTGACAGCGTATTTTAAAAGCGACATTTCTGACCCTGAACAGTGGCGCCACAACACTCTCTCTATAACAATCAACTCTTGGCAAAAATTTCCTTTAAGGATGAAGACAAAAAGCAGAAAACAAACAAAGAAGATGAAAACAACGCAAATTTACATAAAGGGTAATCTCTTGGGAATATAAAACAGAAACAAAAAGCCAGAACGAAAAACAAAACAAACTGCAAACGAAAAGACCAAAAAGAAGTAACCAAAGAAACGTGAGAGAAGGGAGGAGAGAGGAAAAACACAAAACAAGAAATGAAGAGCAAGAAGAAGAGATGAAAACAAAGAAAAACAGACGCTCGCATAATCCTCCTCTCCTCAATCTCCTCTTGATACCACGTGGTCAACATGCTGATGATACCAAACAGGTTTCGCGGACTATACCCCCCGCCCCCGCCACTTCCAAACACACACCTCGTCTTAATGGACGACATTTCTTTTTGGTAGGTAATCGATGAACGTTACCCAAAACCAATTTGTCTAAATGCCCTCCTAATCATCTCCTTGAACACTTTAAAAAAATGAAAGATGATCAGTACGAACGTACCTGTATTAATATTATTCCTGAACCTGACCAAATTTGAAAGCGGAAAACGACATTATGGTCTTATATATTTTGGAACCGTTTCGAAAACTTGGAAACCTTGTTGTCCTGCCTTCCTTCCATCGTGATAAGTAATTGGTCTTCGGTTCACTAGTATATTTCACATTAGTCTCGTCAGGTATGGTCGAAAAAAACGGGCGAAGGGGTCAAACGTTGCCACGGCTCGTGTGTAATTATAGCTCATTTAAACCGCAATCACGATTCATTCCTGTGAATTGATTTCCAGGCATGCAACCTAGCAAAAAAGAGACATATCAGTAGGCACGAGCTAGTTATACATGAAAACTTTGGGTCATCTTGGTGGCGTTTAGGTTTTTACACACCAACTCGGGTGTTGTCTGCTGTAGAAAGCCTCCAGAACTTACTCTCATTGTCCTTTGAGTAGTATCCTTAACGAGAGGATTTTGACAAATTTCAAATCCAAAAACAGAGAGATGAGTATAGTTGAACAGGGGATTAAAAAAACAACACAAGAAAGGAAGAGGAGGTTGTTAATGCAAACTGACTAAACACCCAACCGTCAAAAACCATAAGAGACCACCCCAGTGTCACCCAAATCAAAATCAAAGACATGGACTCAATGAAAACTTGAATTTAAGGTTCCTGACAAGGAGAAGAGGAAAACAAATGAAGCAAACACCCCATGGCTGAGTTCTGACACATCTACCGCACACGCACACACAAATCCTAGTTCTACTGTAATAGGAAACAACATTGCCCAGCCTCAAAAACAGTTCAAAGAGAGTTAGAACCAAGGAAACATACGTTTCAGGTACAAGAACAAAAGATCGGAGTAGACGCAAATTATTTATTTAGCTGGAAGCGGACTTTAATTGAAATTCAAAACGTTGCCCAGGAATCGGTCCCTTTTCCAAATTTGGGCTCCAGAAAAAAAATTTACTTTTCTGATTGTAGTCCGCAAGGACTTTTCAGTCGGGTGCCCGTTGGCCTACTACCTCTCCTATCACATAACATCTTTCGAAGATGAAATAGGCCTACAGACGTTCTTTCCTCCAGTTCCAGTCTTTACATACATACATCGCATCGACTACCAAAACCTTTTCTATTTTAGCCTTCTTAACCGCTTAGCTTGGTTTCCGTATTTCTCTTTTCTGTAACCTTCTTTGTCCTTCTTTTTTGTTTTTTTTTCATCACCATTACCTCTTCAAGTTCATTTCTTTATCACATTCATCTATCTTTTGGTTTGTCGGAAACAAATTGTTGTTACTATCATCAATTTATGTTTACTACTATTATCTATCACGCCTGTACATATTGTGTAATATCTTGTTACACTTTTGTGATTATCTATTTAATAATGAACACTAGTATAATGAGTTCACTCAAAAATATTGAATCCACTACTAAAATATTCGTTTCATAAATACTGCACACTTTCGTATAAAACTCATTCATAAATGGATTGTACAATAAATCAATTTCAAAAGTGTTTCATAAATAATACATACTTTCAGGGGTGATTTGTAAAATTATAAACTTTTAATGAAAATTTATTTTATAAACATACTGTATAACAGGCGGGAGGTTGTAATGGTTAGTGCCAGACTAAGAAGTTATTGTCGCGAGTTCAAATCCTCCTACCGTAATCGATTATACCCGAAAAGGGTGGGAAATGGAATTAAAACTCAGCTATAATATACTGTATAAGAGGGATTGTCTGTAGTGTAATTTCGTGTATGGTGAACTTTGAAGTGTTTGTAGAAGACAAAACTTTCTCAAAAATAAGAAACAGTTTTGAAACTATATACTACTCATCTATCTTATATTGACACACTGTTGTAAAAAATTATTACAGATTTCACACTCCCTCTTCCCTCTTATACTACACTTTGATTGCAAATTCATCGCAATACACTTTTTAAATAAACAGCAGACCTAATATATATACAATCTGGTCATCTTAGCTGTATAATATAGTTTATAGTTGAGTTTTAATCCCATTTTCCACCCTGTTTGGGTATAACAGGATACGGGAAGAGGATTTGAACTAGCGACTACAACTTCTTAGTCTGGCACTCAGCCACTACATCACAGACATGCTGTATAATATACAGTTACCCTTCTTGGACTTCATAACTGAAGCTCTTTGAAGTAACGGCCTATTTCTCTTACACCTGTTACTATGTAAGTAAACAGTTATACTTGGATGTGTTACTTATTTCAAAAATGTATCTATTTATATTGTGTACTTAGTTATTGTTTGGGTGTTTATTTATTTTATTATATTAATAAATTTTTGGTTATTTAGAAGAGACTTCACGTTGATTTTTCTTTTAAATAAATCCACCCTGGTTAGTCTGTCTGGAAAATGATGTCGCTTTTTATACTAAATTAACCTATGTGGGGATGAATATTATAAAACTCAAGGTACATAATAAATAAATATATTATTATTAATATATTCCGTTGTCTTCATCTTTTCTGCATTTCTCCAAGCTGATTCTGATAATCTTCTTCTTTGATCACTTGCTTGTGTTCCCATTTCTCTCGCACTCCTACCTCACAAACCATCTTTGGTTCTATAATGAACCGCCTACTTGGAATCAATCGAACCATGACAGTGTCATCACACGTGAAAAACATGTTAAAAAGCACTTTGCGCGATTGCTACCAATTAGGAAAAGTGACAAAAACTTTACGGTTAAAATGGGGTTTACATTTATATAGCGCTATAAAGGAAGTGTTAACCGTTAAAATGACGGCACCGACTCAGGTTTTTTGTGCGTCACACGTCTCCTTTCCCATTTTTTTCTCTCCAAGATTAATGGGATGAAATCTGATTAGGTATTAAGTGGTTTCTAATCACCGGATCCAGTGGGCTCCTTCATTTTTCTCTCCTTCTTATTCTTATTCTTCTTCTTCTCCTCTTCCATCATCATCATCTTCTTTTTCTATACTTTCTGACTGTTTTGCATATTTTTCTTGAGCGTTGATCTTAATATCTCAAAATTAATTTTTGTTCGTAAGCGGATTCGCGGTCGAGTTTGCGAATTTACTCTGACTTATGGTCTTGGTTTCTATAGAAGTTTCTTTTTAAGAAGTAAACCTTAAAGAGAAGATTAGAACTAAACACAGTTGGAAATAACGGGGAATGTGGATTCGCCTATGACAGAGAAGAAAAACAGGTCGAGAACTCAAAATTATAGAAGCCGAAAGATATAAAAGAAGACAATGAGACAGCGCTCCCCAAAAAAGAAGTTCAACAATCAAGAGAAACCAACAAAAGACGGACAATAGATGAAGAAAGCAAGGAGTGATACCAGGTCTACCACCCGGGTTTCTCATTTTGAATTATAAACAAAAGAAACGAGAATAGGAGTCGACTCCTCCTCGGGGTGACCATCGAAGACCACCACGCCCAGGCACCCGAAAAGCTTGGGAAGAAGTTTCGCCATCGATAATCAGTAGTTGTTGTTGTTGGGCAAATCTATTCTGTCTCAATCGCTTACAGACAATGGTAACAATTAAAAAGTCCAAGTACCCCCGAGTACCTGGTCTCTCTCTCTGGTAGTGTTCGTAGCCCGGGTTTGCGCAACATTCGACAAACTGATCTTTGACTCGTTGCGATCTCCTTTGATCAACGGAATCATTTATCAAAATATTAATCCAGATTGCAAGACTTTCTTATAATAAATATCTTTTCAAGGACATTTTGTTTTTTTTCGTAATTTTTTTTTCTTTTTCTTTGCGCTACTTCTAACCTCTCACCTGAGAGTCGAGTCGAGTCGCCTTCCTTTTTTTTCTCTTTTTTTTAGGCGCGTTTTTCCTCTACAAAATGTCAGTCTTCGGTGTTAAATCTGTCCGCCTACCAATCGAGGTTTCTTTCTCCATATTTTTCCATTCTTCTAGATTTTGTTTCAATCTGTTTCTCTTTCCTTTATCAGATTGTTTTTCCTTTAACTCCATAATTTTTTCTTTTATCTATCTACTTTCCTCTCTCTGCTCTGTTTTGTTTTCTTTCTCCTTTTCTTCCTATTCCATCCTATCCCTTCGTATCCCACTTTTATTCTCTTCTATAATCCTTTTTCTCTATTCTTCCTCTCTTCTATGTCTTATCCCACTCTACAGACTATACCTCCAGCCACATCCGTTCATCCAATTCCTGGAGCGAAGACACCAGTCTGTTTCCTTGTTATTTAGCTTCAAGCCAGACCAACTACTTGATGCCTGGCTTAGAGATAGGTGGCGCCCACAGGTCTACATGGCGTAAAAAAAAATTCGGTTTGTAGTGTTGGTCACTACTCTTAACTGTCTTTTGTTCCTCAAAACTGTACATAAATTTTCTTATACCGTTATAATTTTATATGTTAAACACGTTGCACTACAAAATCGTATTTTACTCGGGAGGACCGGAAATTACTGTATATTCACTGCAAATAAAATCAGTTATGTCAAACTAAATCAACTGTGAACAGTATCTTTTCAAGAAACAAGAGACTTGAACACCGGATGTAAACTGTATGTTCGAATAAAAATAGGAACTCGTCGAAACTCTACATTCCTTGGTGCCTTCGATGCGGCGAGGCGGTCAAAGGATAGGCGAATGTCTGGATTTCGACCAGAGGCCTATTCTTAGAAATATGGTCTCTCTTGAGTTTTGGGAACTCAGTCTTGGTATACACTTGATATGAACCGGTGATATAGTCGGTGTTTCTTGTGTTTTTGTCATTTTTTATTTGGTCATTATATTCTTGACACATTGATGACCGTACTACAAAACCATGAGAACCAAATATTATATTTATAACAAATAAAATCACTTGTATATCAAACTAACTAAGTCAGTTTTATACAGTATCTCCCCGAGAAACTGGGGGCTGAGTATTGGACATAAACCGTATGTAAATCATCTCAACCAGTGTAAAAATGGCCCTGTAATGTCGTAATGAAGTGACCCACTGGTGGGGTATGTGCTTGTCAACATGTAAATGCTATGATTTTCACACTACATACTATAACCCATCTCTATAGAAATCTATTGTAACTGTAACACCCGAGAAGGGTACAAAATTTGTTACAACCTCTTAATTTAAGAGATACCACTAAGGACTACTAAGGAATTTTTGGATTAGGCTAAATAATTAACTATAACCCATCAAATGATATCTCAAGTCTCCAGCTGCTTGTTTTGTTAGCGGCGCAAATAAAGCTCCCAAGCTCAAATCGATCAGGCCGGTAACGAACCTCTCAAATCCAATTTCTAAAAGCTCAGGTAGGAAATGACGTGGGAAAAACGGAAGTGAAAGTAAGAAAGTTTTTAAACCGACCCAAACTCAGTTGAATTAGGATTAATCCAAGGTTTTCCACGAACCGGAAGTGAATTCATTTCAGCTCAACTTAAAACTTCTTTTCTCTCTGTTTCAAATGTGGTTTCGAGAGTCACATTCGTTCTCATTCCAAAGGCTTTATTGCCAATTTTTTATATTCATTCTGTCTATCTTTTCATTTCTAGGACCGTCACAAGTCAAAATCCCTGACGTTCATCTCTTATTAATCCTTAATCCGTGGGTTTTTTCTTTTCTCTTCATCTCCTCCTCCTCCTCCGAGTACAGGATTCCAAGTCTTTCACATAATCCGATTATTCTTTTGTTTCTCTTTCCTCGATCCTAATGCTTGAACACATTACCATGTAAATGGTTGTTATCTTCTTTAATACCCGCGCGCATAGTCGAGGGATTTCGAAACTGTTTCATGGACTAATAAACAGGTAGTTTAAACAAAAAGAAGAAACTAAAAATGAAAAAGTGCCACCTCCCAAACTTGTGTACTAATTTGTACAACACCGATGCCACGGATTTGAGAAACGAATTTCATTCGGATTAATACCCCCGTCCTCTCTCTCTCTTTCTGTTTTTCTTTTTTGGTTCCAAGAATTTTTCGACGGCTTCAACTCAGTCATTGACCGTATATAATATAAATATACTGATAAAAGAAGAAACAGGATTAAAATGTGTTGTTGTTTAATCATCTTTCTTTTCATGACTTAATTTGAGTTTTTTTTTGGTGGTTCTCAATTTCTCTTTGTCTTCTTTTTCGTAGCCTTCTTATCTTTTATTTATTGGTTAACATTTTAAAACAGTTTTAACGTAGATAAACTCAACACCAATAATTAAAGAGAATCCATTTATAAAAACTAAGCACCGAAGGCTATTTTCATCTTCTCTTATACCTGACTGAATGAGACGCAAGGAAAATTCTTTGTCAACTGCAAAACCCGGTCTATGTCAAGTGCTACAGATCCAAAGGAAACTGTTACTAATTTTAATCTCCTAACTATTTGAGTAGTGTCAAATTTTTGCTTGGGTAATAGAGTTTCTCTCTCTGGTCGTCCTAATGATTCATTTTCTTTTCCAGCTGAAGACATTCTCAATGGAAGAAAATTTGGCCTCGACTCAAAGAATTCATTCATAAAATAAATTCCTCTGCTAGAAGAAGATTTCCGAAATGGATTCTCCTAGAAACTGTACTGTTTTCTGAAGTAATCTCCTCTAGAAACTGTGCAGTATTTATGATGTGAATTTTCCTAAAATCTGTACAGTATTTCTAAAATCAATTTCTCTAGGAAGTGTGCAGTATTTATGAAATGAATTCTCCAAGACACTGTGTTGAATTTATAAAATTAAATCCTCCAGAAAGCGTGCAATATTCTAGAGATGGATTCTCCAAGAATCTATGCAGTATTTTTGAAATAAATTCCTGTAGAAAGTGTGCAATATTTATAAAATTAACTCTCCTAAAATCTGTGCATTGTTTATGACACGAATTCTCCAGAAAGTGTGCAATATTTATGAAACAAATACTCCTATAAACTGTGGAGTATTCATAAAGTAAACTTCTCTAGGAAGCGTGCAATATCCTTGAGATGGGTTCTCTAAGAAACTGTGCAGTCTTTTTGACATGAATTGCACGAGGCAACGTGCTGTATTCATGAAATAAATTCCTATAGAATCTGTGTAGTATTTATGAAATAAATTTTCTTAGTGTTTAGTATTTATGTAATGACTTCGACTCGAAACTAAGTCCACTGAGGATATCTTCAGAGGGAAAAGAAGACAAAATGGTTTGTAATAATGTTATTTAGAATTTCGTGGCCGCTCATTGTCAAGCTATATAATATATGTAAAAAAAATCTTTTTTTGGTTTTTCACAAGCCACATAGATGATATTTCTAAACAGTCAATCAACATTGAAGAACACGATACGCCAAAAGACGAACCAAATGCACAGGGAAGAAGAACGGATAAAAAAGCACGAAACGTTTCGTCAACGTATGAGCTGCCGTCATCATCAGTGATAACTGAAGAACATAAAAATGGGTAATGAGGAAATTATTTAACTGTCAATCAACGCCAATTTTTGTGTGCTTCAAATCCTGTCTCTACCAAAAACCGGTGACAATTCGTTTGCCTTTCCTTGAATCTATTCTCTAAAAATAATAAAATCGGCTCCTTGACTCCCATGCGTTGGGTATTTATTGCTCCTTCTATTCAAATTCTTTCATTTTTCCTTTGTTTTGTCCGTCTCTAAAATATTTTTCTTCCCTTTTTTCAAATCCTTACTCTCCATTTGTCCTCGCAAAAAAACTCAGGAGTCAGTTTCCACTGACGACAGCACCTCATACGTTGACGAAACGTTTCGTGCTTTTTTATCCGTTCTTCTTCCCTGTGCATTTGGTTCGTCTTTTGGCGTATCGTGTTCTTCAATGTTGATTGACTGTTTAGAAATATCATCTACGCGGCTTGTGAAAAACCAAAGAAAAATTTTTTTTTACACATATCATATAGCTTGACAATGAGCGGCCACGAAATTATAAATAACATTATTACAAACCATTTTGTCTTCTTTTCCCTCTGAAGATATCCTCAGTGGACTTAGTTTCGAGTCGAAGCCATTACATAAATACTAAACACTAAGAAAATTTATTTCATAAATACTACACAGATTCTATAGGAATTTATTTCACGAATACAGCACGTTGCCTCGTGCAATTCATGTCAAAAAGACTGCACAGTTTCTTAGAGAATCCATCTCAAGGATATTGCACGCTTACTAGAGGAATTAATTTCAGAAGTTCGGCACCTTTTCTGGAGAATTCATGTCATAAACATTAGACAGATTCTTAGAAACCCATTTCAAAAATATTGCACGCTCTCTACAAGAACTTATTTCAAAAAACCGTACAGATTCTTGGAGAACCCATTTGTACTGCAAATCCTGTCTCTACCAAAAAACCGTTGACAATCTTCTTTGCATTTCCTGGGTTCATTAAAAGTAATAAAAATCGGCTCCTTGACTCCCATGCGTTGGGTGTTTATTGCTCCTTCTATTCAAATTCTTTCATTTTTTCTTTGTTTTGTCCGTGTCAAAAATATTTTTCTTTATTTCCTTTTTCAAAATCGCTCAGTAGTCTGTTACCAGTGACGACGATAACAGTCCTTACGTTGTCGAAACGTTTGGTACTTTTTTATGCGTTTTCCTTCTCTATGATTTCGGTTGGTTTTGTGCGTGCCGTATTTTGGAGTGTTGATTGACCGTTTTGAAAGTACGTGGCTTGTGAAAAACCAAAGATTTTTGTACATATTGTGTACAGCTTGTTAAGAAGACAAATTGTCTTTACATGATAAGAGAAACTTCTTATTCATCCAAAAAGTGAAACTTAAGCGACCAAATAGCCAAAAGTTTAACATCACTAACATTTTTATAACACCAAGTTCTGTAGTTTAGTTTTAGTTAAAAGTGTCAGACAGTGTTCTCTCGAATACTAAGGATTACTTTAATCAAAATACTAATTCATCGCATTTACAATTAAAGGCATCTTCAGTGGTCTTCACTGAGCGGTGAAAGAATTTTTAGTGTCCAAAGGTTTGGAAGAAAATCATTTCTGTGGAATAACCAAATCGAAAAGTTAAGACTGTAGAAAACAGTCAAGACAGAATACTTTATAAGACTGTATAGCACAAGAAGACACAAAAATTTAGGATATCCAGCTGATCAAATATCAAAACAACCAAAAAAGAAGTTTGGTTTCGGGCAGATGAACCCAGCGGTAGGTTCCAACCTGATATACCAAACCCTTCAAGGTCGGGGAGAGGGGTATACCCCGCTCTGTTCAAAATTTAGAGGCTGTGTTGGAAAATAAAAAATTTTAAAAACTTGGAAGTTTTGACTTTTGGCAAGTGAATTTCGATTATCTTTTGTTTTTACGACCCGCAACCCGATTCGGACTGTAAACTCTAGGATTAACAGAATTCACGTTGGAATGTTTGCTTTTCATGATGAATGTTTGCCTTGTAACATAGAACACCGCCAAAATCTCCAACCAGTTGTAGGTCTTCTATGTATACAGAGCGGAGTGTCTGAAAATATTTGAATATGTGATTTGGCCACCAAGAAATTCTTTCAAAACTAATATTTGATTGTTCGGAAATTAATGGAGACAAAAAACGAAACTCTCGGCTGTTACAAAATCCAATTTTATCAAACCGCACTAAGAGAGCAACCAAGTTCCAAAATTTTAAAAAGAGATGAAAACCACAAAAAAAGAAATTATAATACTAGGTAATTTGTGGGTACTAAATGCCATTGTATGACTACTCATAAAAGTCAAGAAAGAGACAGTGAAGGTAAAAAACGCGTGGATATTTGGTATCTCACAGTGTAACTACTTTGGTACCCCAGGAAGTCTAAGGGAGGAAATAATCACGCGATAATAAGTCAAACACCAAATAAGATAATAAATAAATAGAACACCAGTGTGCAGTAATTATGAAACTAACTGTATACTATAGTGTGCAATATTTATAAAATGAATTCCTCACAAAAGTGTGCAGTATTTATGAAATAAATAGCCCTTACTTGTGCAATATTTATGAAATGAAAAAACAAGAGTGTGTAATATTTGGGAACTAAATTCGTTACAAGAGTGTGCAGAAATTACGAAGCGATTTTCACATATGTGTGCAATAATTATGAAATTCATAACTCATGAAAGTGTGCGGTATTTATGAAACTAAATCCATAAGAAAGGGTGCGATATTTATAAACTAAATTCATTGCAAGTATTTATGAAACGAACAATATTGTGTGCAATATTAGGCCTATCAAATGCATTTCTTATAAAAGTGTGCAGTATTTATGAAAGTCAACTCGCTTTATTCGCCAATCTCTCGAGTTTGAAATTCAGCGGAAAATGCAGCTCCCGGTTCGAGAGTGTCGACTAATTTCAGCTTCAGAAAATCTTATCCCAGACCCAATTCTAAACTATAAAATTATAGTATAACCATTAAGATCATGAGACTATACTAATGGAAACTTGGAACCCACTTTAGGAGACAAAACAGACAAAACAATCACGTTCACTCGCGTATCATACCACGTGGTGAGTGAGAGCCACCAGTCAGGTGCGTAGGGTTAAATCTTCACTCCGTTACAGTTTCCTTTTTCTGATTCTGAAAGAGTTTAACTGAGTTTACTCACACTTACCGGAAGTGATGCTCACTTCAAAGTGAAAACCGTTCGGTGAGGTCATCACCTGTCACGATTCGCCATTCACATGTCATCCAAAAAAGGACATTTTCCTGTTATATCAGAATCCATTTGTGGTTATCCCATCAATTCCTGACGCCACTTCCACATTTGTATATTCAGTTTCATCCTCCCAAACAACTCTGCTACCGCCCACAGCAGTCAGTGCAACTCGCTAACAAAGAAACAAATAAAAATTAATTAAGTGAATTTTATTCATCTCAAGAAAAAATAAATAAATAAGTAATTAAACATCACACCGCATAAGACTTATTTATTAATATAAAAAGTAATTTTTACATATTTGTTGAATCTCTGAGCGAGTGTAATCCTTTATCAGATACTCACGAGTCAGCCATCTTGACGTTTTATGAAGAGCAGTTGACCTAACAATCACTTCATCCGGCAAAACCCCGCGACAAAGATGCAATTTATTAACTGTCTGGTTATTAATTAAAAACCATTTAACAGCTAATACAAGGAGATTATTGTTTATTTTAATGACATTATATTATTATTTAATTATATTAAACGCTTATCATCAGTCATAATAAAAAGCAATTTGAATGAAGTCCGTTTGGAATGATTCCATTAGGCTACCTCACCGAATAATGATTGTTTAATAACTAATTACACGTATTACGACGGTATAAAACTATTTATTAATCACTATTAACACCTATTAACACATAATTTAATTCTTATATGATGTCACAGACTTAATAAAACAATTAAAAAGGAATTAGAAATGGTCAACAACAACAAAAAACGGCCCGAGTACTTTCGAGGTGGACTACGACAACGGTACTAATTCGCAACCCTGGGTTCACAGCCTTCTATGACACTTCCTATGACGTAATTGAAACAATTCAGAAAACAAAACAAAAATCCAATATGGATGCCAGGTCGTGACCATGTGATACTCATCCGGGGAGATTTTGTCAATTAATTAGCGTTTTGGTTCGCTTGTAAATTTTCCCAGGT
The DNA here is from genome assembly GCA_016920875.1 of Columbicola columbae. NCBI lineage: Eukaryota > Metazoa > Arthropoda > Insecta > Psocodea > Philopteridae > Columbicola > Columbicola columbae. Next base: position 10,938,776 of record JADMLL010000009.1, on the reverse strand, counting down.
TGTGAATTTGTTTCAGATAAATTTAATAAATATTCTGTGAGTTTGTGATGTGTGTTTTGTTATAAATAAAAAATTTTTGTGTGCTGATTTTTGTGGTGAAAATTTTTGTCAAACTCGAGATGAGTCATCGACAATGTGGATTTGTTGAAGGCCGACCGTGAGGGTTGGAACTTGGATTATTCATTCTCCTTTCACTGAGGATGATCTGTAAGTTATTCTCTGTTCTTAGTTGTTGTTGTAATCTGTGAATTGTGTGTTAACTTATGAACTGTGTGAACTTATTCTCCTTGTTCAAAGAAGTTTCTTTAATTTTTATTAGATTTCTTTGTTTTTGTTTAACAACTCCTGCGAGTTCTGAGTTGAATGTTTTGCGTTTTCTGGGAATAAGTATAAAAATGTTTATAAATTATTAAGTTCTTTTGTCTTTCGGTACTAAAGAGTGTATACCATTGAGAAATAGGAATTTTTGTATCGAGACATACGTTACTACAAACTTTACATTATAGTGGGCCGAAAATGTTACAAGTTTGAACACGTTTGTGTATATTCATTTGGCGTTTTTTTGGTTCTCGTTTTATCAATGAATGTATACATACTGACCTAGCAAATAAAACAAAACGAATGAATCATGGTGGTATTAATATTAGAACGGATTAGCTGATTGAGAGATTTGAAGTTCATTTAAGCCACTGTATTTGTATGGATTCCATTAAGAAAGAAATGATACAGATGTAGTGGATAATTTGTTTAAGGTGTTGGATGAAGGTACAGTTTCTGATAATAGGCCTACTTGTGAAAGATGGTTTGAGAAATGTCAACTTGATGGTTTTAACCTTCCTGATGAGCCTATTTCTAGGCGGTCATCTTTAATCGACAGTCAGGATCAGGAGTGAGCAGTCTTTTTAATCAATGGGCCAATTTTAATTTTAAAATTTTTTGGCGGGGCGTACAAATTTATAGGAAAACTTAATTTTTATTACACAAAACTCTAATATTACCTTTTCAACAAAAATATTGCACTCACTTCTTTCAAGAAACACAAGAATTGCTGAAATTCTTTGTTAACAGCTTAGCAGTCTCACTGATTGTGGAACTGAAACAAAAAGTTTGGCAGGACGGAAAAAGGTTGAAAATCACTGCTTTAGGGACGTGTTTCATTGCATTCGATTATATTATATATTTCAGTATATGAAGAAAGAGTCTGAAAATAAATAAAATTCCTGTTCGAAAATAATTTTTACGAAGAAATATTTCTGTTAGAGAAAGTCGAACGGCAATAGTGATTCATAGAAAACCCTGCATCCCTTGGCGCCATACGGGCTGCGAGCCAGTCGAGACAATAGACGGGTGTCTGGGTTTCTGCGAATTAGGCTATTTTAGAGATAAGTTTTTTGGTTCGTTTTGTTGAGTTTTTGGAAACTCAGTTTTGTGATAGCCTGGTCGGAGTAAGACGGTTGGTAGTTTGCTCCGGTGTAAGATTGGAGTTATCGAACATGAGATGGATCAGGAATTTCCTCTGTGCGGTTTAGACCATTTGGTCAATACTCAAATTTTGTATTTAATATAACTGTTAAACGTTCGTAAGAAATTAATGACCAATAAATGACATTTAAGAATAGTCGGTTTTTCGTTTTGAGTTCGTCATCCTACAGTCATTCTAAGGTTCTTACATATATCCCTCCCAAAAGTGTTTAATATTTATGAAATGAATTTCGTACAAGTGTACAATATTTTTAAAATAGGTTCTTGACCCAAGTGTGCCATCATTTTTAATTATATTTATTTATATTGTAAAAGAAGTTTCTCTTAAAAGATATAATGACCAATAAATGACATTCATGAATAGTTCGGTTTTGTGATTTTGTCGTTTTCTACAGTCAGTTATTTCTTTAAAAACTGAAGGATGGTTTTATATGAGAATCTTCTACAAAGAGAATGCTGAACAAATATCCAGAGGGAAATTAAGGCCGGTTGAGCAAAGGAAACGAGCAAAAAAAAGCAATAACTAGAAATGTCATGGATTGTATAATAAGATCCAAAAATTCTTTTTAAAAACTCATCCAACGGGAAAAGATATACTCAAGCAGATTGGGAATCCCTGTTAAAACATTTCAGAAAAAAAGGGAAAAAAATTATTTCTATGTAAACAAGCTAAAAAAAAAAGCTTCAGCATTCCACATCGAGTATCGACACAAAGAAAAGCAGAAAAAAAAGACTAAAAGCTGGGCAGAGAGCAAGCATTCCATAAAACCCGACGAAAATATTAAAATGGCCTCCAAGGAATTCCAGAAATGACCAGACGAAGAAGGAAAAAAAATTAAATTTTAGAGAAAATCTTTTGAGATGAAAAATATCCCAAAGACAACCGGACGAGACGGAGAATATTTGGAAAATTCCAGAGAGAGAGAGACGGTTCGTGAGAAAACCGATAAAAATTACGAGAAGCCTAAAAAAAACGAGTGTCTCCCTCCCACCATCACTACCTTTCCCTCTCTCCTAAAAATTGATATTTTTGAAGATTTTACGATCCTTCCCGCGGAAAAGCCATAATTCTCGCAGAAAGAGATAAAAATTAAAATTTCGGCGGAGAAGGACCTTTAAATTTTAGACCATTAAGTTATCACCTGTTGAGGGGCCATTAAATCGGTCCAGAACCGGCCCAGTGATTTCCGGGGTCACGTGGACCTCAACCATGGCTATTTTTCTTTTTCTTCGTCGCGTTTTGGGTTGACATATATAGGCGGCGGCGGCTCCGGCGGCCGAGGCTCTTAATTACAGTTCACGTCTTTTCACTTTTACAAAACGTTCTGCCAACCGTCCACCAAAAAAAAAATGCGATCTTGAAGTGTTATTAATTACAGTATTTTGGGTATTAGGATAATTTTTGTCTGTCTTTCTGCCTGCCTTTCTTTTTTGTTTCAAGAGGTTAATGATATCCTAAAATTATTCTTCACGCCGGGTCGCCCTGTAGAATGAGTCTCACGCAAAAGCCTAATTTGCCCTCCGGGAGAGTTGAGATCTGTATCGGGGAAGCCTGAACCCGATCCGACACTAACTCAAAAAGATGGGAAGATAATGCCTTCGGGTGAGAAGAAACCGATAACAGGAGAAATGGGAAAGCGAGAAATGGTTGTTAGTGGCATGGGGATGGGGTGAATATGAAATCGAACAATTCGGAAGAAATTAATCAAGCTAAAGATAAAGCCCTAGAAGTGAAACATGCGAAATAGATGGGAATCTGTAATGGGAAACGTGTGTTGGGATGGGAAATAACACGCAAAAGGAAGACAGATAGATGGAATCGTAAAGGAATTTCCTGTTTGAAATGAAAACAATGTTGGGAAAAATGAATATTTGAAGAGATGAAGAGGATTAATCGAAATGTAGAATATGAAGTAGGATAGATAAGCTTTTGGGAAACTCGTTCAGAGAGGACTTTGCAGCGTTTTGGAACCTTTTTAGAAAGATCCTAAGTGATGACGTTTATTATATAAATAAAAAACCTTTTGTCTTCCTGTCTATATTCAACTATTTCCGGTGTAGTTTTTTAGTTTTGATCATATTCCACAGATTCTACTTTGTTGAATTAATTAATTTTTGTTTATCAAAGTTAGCTACCATGATCTCTCTCTCAGGAACCAGATGTTACAAGTGCTTGTTTACGACTTTTTTATCTTCTCTCTCTTCTGTCATCTTTTCACATGTTCTATTTACCTTTCCGTTGGTTTCCATTACCTTACTTCATGAATTTAAGTGATTTGAATTTATATGACTTCATGCATGTATAACGATGATGATGCTTTGACATAAACTACTCCACGCAGCCATCAGTTGCTCCTTAATGCACAGTTTTGCACGTTAATCTACTTCTAGCTCTCTTTCTACTGCGTCTTCTCTTTAAGTCACTTTTCTGGAAGAGTAGACTTATTTCTCTTAGTGAAAACAGGGTTGGCCTTAGTGGTTTTCTTAAACAGGGTTTGCGAAATCTCACCAAGAGGTAGATAGACTGTACTTCCGTAGATTTTTTTGCTCGTCTTGTGTAGCCGTTTTGAGGTTCTAGAAGGCCCGCCATTACTTTTTAGAGATCTTCGGCTGTTTCAGTTTGTTCGTATGCGCTTTTTTATCCTCTGTGATTTTTGTCTGTCTTCGCGCAAAAAGTAGTGTTTCATTTTGTTTGTCGTTGTCTAGCGCGTTGATTGTCTTGTTTGATAAGTAAAACTCCTCTACAAGAGTTTTCGAGTATCCAAGCTGGAAACTTGTTTAGAATGTGTTCTGCTGTGTCATCTTCGGTTCTGCAGTAGTTTCAGACCGAGATTTCGTCTGTGTATCTGGTGTAGAAAGGCATCGAATCAGTCATGTCGGGTGAGCATCTGTATCAGACTACCACGTCTTCGTTCTATCCAGTCTTTGATGCTTGAAGTTTTTGGCAGGTAGACAATAGGGCTGATAAAATGAGTGACATGTAGTAGAAAGGTAAGAAGAAGAGGCATTAGCAGGCACCTAAAAAGATGAGAAATACGGTTAGCTTGATTTAGGCTGCGAGATTGAAGGTCCCAGATTCTGACAAAGGGAAGAAACTTGGTATGTTCTCCTAGCCGAAACAGAGATGTCTGGACGATATTCTAGTCAAATGGGGTAGTGATTAACGCGTTGAGGGTTGAAACATAGTTATAGGATGAAATATACAGACTTGGGAAGAGAATGCTGGTTTTTGTGCTGAGCTAGGTGGGAAAAAGGAAGAGATATCCCAGTGTTTCCGGAGAAATAGGTTAATCAACATTCAAAGCCTGTCTTATGTTTATTTAAATTCTGTTTTTGTTTTCCTGCTGTTTTATAGCAAGCCCAGAGAAGGGTATGGTACATCTAATAAATAAATCAAATAGTCACTTAATCATTTTTCAGCAGATTTCAGAGTTTGATTGATGAATAAACCTCTCAGCTTATTTATTATTCGTTAAATGATTAAAATTAAATCCTAGAACCGGGAGAGAGAGAGAGAGTATGTTTGCTGAAGCTCAGAGAAGATAAGAAGATAAAAGGGAAAGAGTGAGGTGAATTAAAATCTCGGATTTTCCATAAATTTTTAAAAATCTTAAGAATCCCAGGTGAAGTTGAAGTTGAAGCGCTCACGGGGGTTCCCGACTAAAATTTCGGCGTTTCCAGTTTTAATTAAGCGATTCGCGCGCCCGCGTGATAAATTATAATGAAAACACAAAGTCTAATTATTCATCATCAAAAACAATTATGAAGTGAAGTAATCGAGATGAGAAAGAAAGAAGTCGAGATGGAGAAGGAAAAATTTCACTTTTCCCCGCTCGGAAATTATTTATGAGAGACCATTCTCAACTGGTAGAGATTTCTTTTGGGGCCCACGCCTCCCTCCTCCCAAGACGGACAGACAGGAAAGAAAGGAGAGGGAAAAGAGAAAAACAACAAAAATGAAAAATCGCACAACTCAATGAATATGGGGTCCACCCAGAGGCTTTGAACCAGTTCATCAATCTTTCTCGAAGTTTTGAAACATTCAAATTGAGATATCTCGAATGGGAGAAAATGGCCGAAAAACATTATAAAAATACATCTTTGAAATCTTTCTTCGGGTTGCCACCTTCGTTAAGGATTTTTGGTTTTGTAAGAAGAGGAAAAAGAAGATTTCTTTTTTTTGACGGTTGGCGTTGATTTCCTCTCTCTCTCGCTCTCTTTATTTTTTTTCTCTATCTCTCTTTGGATAATTGAGTCTGCGTCAGGATGGAATGTTGCGGTGCAAGTTCGAACTGGTAAATCCAGGTGTGGGTATCCGTAATTAATCGAGAAAATTACATTCCTTTCCGATGATCTTCTATTAGAGTCCATTAACGGAATTAGGAAGAAAAGTCTTCTCTTTCTCGTTTTTTGTTGTTGTTCTTTTCTCGTCTTTCTTCGCTCCTGGGTGTTTGTTATGGAAAATGGCTTAACAAACCCGAACCGGAGTCAGTAACTAATGGGTTTGACGACTTGGGAATAACAAAAAAGGTAGCCGTTGATACATAATAAATGATGGCGGGGATTAGGAGGTGGAGAAGAGCGGATTGAATGAAGGTTTCGAGGGAAATGGACGATGAGAAAAGCTAAAAGCGGAAGAGGAGAAGAAGTTTGGGAGGAAAGGCATCGTGATCTGTTTGCTGAATAAAGGAAAGATTTTGAATCCATTGAAAGACATCCATTAAAGGCTTGTCTAATAACTGGGATAGAACTTCGTCTTTTCTTTCTCTTTACTCTAATTTTTGGTCTTTTGATTCATCTCCTCGTGTCTGTCTTTCCTTCTAGTTTCATCCGGATTAATTTTCTTTTTTGAGATTTTTTTCTTTGCTTCTGTACGCTATTTCTTTGAACCTTTTCTTGATTCCTCGTCTCTGGTATATTCAATTTTATTTTATTTTTTATAATTATAATTATACCGAAAGTTCTGTTCGTTTTTAGAATAATACAAAAGTATAAATTTATCGCAATGTCTGACGTTGTCAAAAAAGGATTTTGCTCCAACAAAATCCTGATAGTATCGTCTTCGTCCAGACCTAGGCTCAAAGGTCAAAACCACCTAGTTGAGATTTCTCCAACCATCTTCCACAAGTTTTATTAGAAATTGTACCTTCATCCAAACTTTGGACAAATGATCAACTCCTTCTGTACCATTTCTTTCTTATTTGAAGCCAAACAAAATACAGTAGCTTAAATGAACTTCAGATCTCTGTCAGCTAATTCGTTCTAATAATAATACTAACATGAGTCACATTTGTTTTATTTCATTTACTAGGTCAGTATGTATACAGTCAGTGATAAAACAAAAGAACCAAAACAGTGTCACATGAATATACACAAACTTGTTTAAACTTGTTGTAACATTATCGGAGAGAACTTTCCCGTAGACTTAATATAATTTTGCCTTATTTTGCCCGGGGGGCATTAAGCATACAGTAGGCTATTACATATGTTATATAGACGAGAGTTTACAATTTGGGAGGAAAAGAACAGTCGTTATTAATAGCAAGTTCACAAATACAGTAAGTTTATATTAAAATGTTAAAAATAGAATAAAGTCGTGTGACCAGTCAGGAAAGTTAGTGTTAAAAGGCTGAAGGTGAGGTTGGAAGAATAAATGTATACGAAAAAGTGGTTTGGATAATATAATGGAGTTCTGGTCTATGATTATAAATAAATAAGTTGGAAGTATAAAGTTTTAAAATCGATTTGAGTCAGAAGACTAGAAACTACAGAAGAGGTTAACGTATAAAGGGGTAAAGTCAAATAAAGAGGAAAATAGAATTAAATAAACAAATAAAGGTACGTGCGTATTAACGCCACCGCAGAAGTTCAGCTAATGCGCCATAAAAATATTTGATATAAATATATTATAAATCAGAACTAAGTCATCAAATCTGTAAATTATTGCCAAATTTAAGATTTGAAGCTGTTTAGAATTTTTAACTTTTTGAATAAAAAAGGCGACTTCATTTAGAAGGTAACTTCTTGGTCTTTTAAAACATGGCGGAATTTTTGAAAGTGAGTAACCAAAATTTCTTTCTTTAAATTTATATCAGTTAAAAAAATGCATCCGTAATTTGAACTGAGCTTTAATTTACTTGATCAGGATTTTCTGAAATCGTTTGATAATAAAAAACCGCCAAATCTGTAGCTGTTGTGGTGTTCGGGCTTCCGAATGGAGAAAGCCCTCTTGCTTCAGGATTGATTCTCCATGATATCACCTGTGGTCGGTGAAGTGTTTGAGGATAAATTGTTAATGAACAACTCCTTTGATGCTCTTAAATCATCGTTAATGGTGACGAAGTGTGTTAAGGTTGTTGAAAACAAACCAACCGATTGCTGATTTTGGAATGTTTTATTGACTCATTCGTGCCAGTATTTATACCTCCAAAAGGGTTTGACACCGTGTCTTTATAAATGACCCATCCGGGCGGTCCATAGTACCGATTAACATTTCCTTAAAATTCCCTAGCCTTTGTCGGGATGGATCGCTTTACAATTAACATAGTACTTTCAGGTACAGGTTCAGCATTTTTTAATGATTCATTCGGCCGGCTTTTTGTGCTATTTTGCTTTTTCCTAAAACCTCTTGGCTTTGAACCAAATGGGTCACCTTACATGAATCAATGAAGTTCCTCCGGTATGGTGGTAAGTCTGAACAGGTGTCGTTAATACGTAAGTGCCCAAATACATAAGTAGATCGTCTGTGCTATAATATATTTGGGTAAATAACAAATATAAGCTACCAACTATATTTTACCATTTCCAGATGGGTTGGGATTACTAGGTCCACTGTGACAAATACAGTTACCAACTACTGCTTCTATTAATATATATTAATATCATTATCCATCATTTTGAATTTATTTCTCAATCTTTTTCATCCCCTTTCCTTCCGGATCTAAATAACTCTCCATCATCTTCATTCTTGTTCTTATTAGTTTCTTCTTCGTCATTCTTAGTTTTCCCAGTTTTTCTTTGATTTATAACCCTTGTTTGTGTTTTTCTCGGTTCTGTCTTATAAGTCACATTTCCAACCCGGTCTATTACTAACTTTGGGGTTTTTGTGTTAATAACTTCTGAAACAGTGGTTGCTGAGAAACAACGGTAGAGAAATACGAACCTACAAAAATTCTTCCAAGAATTTGGCCGGAAGGTGTCTAATCTTAACAGGAGATAGGGTCATCCGCTAGAACAACACCAAAAAAAAAGGAGAAAGAAAATAAATTGAGGAGCGTTTACGAAAGACGGTAGAACATAAAAGTAGAGAGCCGCTGGGGAGGTAACAACACCGGTTGCCAACTTTACAAAACAAAATTTCATTAAAAAAAGTTAAAAAAAAGAAGAAACTCTTGACTTTGGGTTATTAATTATTATGGAAACGCATTCGAGGATAATGATAAGAAGAAGAAGGAAAGCAACACGATTTTGCAGAAGGTATGCAAATTGCGGCATCATGCCCTGGCAGAATGATACCTGAAAGAGCGTGCGCCAAACCTCACGATCTAATGTAATTCAGATCATAAAGACACAGGACAATTTGCAGGTTTTTATTCTCTTTAATACCTGACCAGGTTTATGTAATATCCCTCATTCACAATTTTTCCTATTCGGGTGTTGAATCAGGGCCGGATTAAGATTGTTTTGTTTTTTCTTTCAACACCCCTTTCCCGCACGGAAGTTTCCATCGTTTGTGGATCGAAAGGGAGGCTGTTAACATTTCGTAAAACGAAGATTTCGAAATCTTTGTTATCTGCTTGTAAAAGTCAGGCCCGGACGAAGGATGTGGGCGATTCGGCGGGGTCTCTGGGCGACCTTAACTTTCAATTAACGGTTTTCAATAATTGAACTTTTAATTATAAATTTTTTTTATTCTTTTTCCTTTTTTAACTGACGTGCTTTGATTTTGTTTGATAATTTTTTCCCTCTCTCTCTCTCTCTCTTGCTAATTGGTCGCAAATTCAATTCTAGTTCGTCAATGACCATCAAAACCCTCAAATTTGGTCATAGAATGGCCGCACAAGTTTAATTAACAGCAGAATTTTTTTTTCTTTGGACGAAGTAAACAAAAAAAATGAATTGGTTTAGTAAATGGGAAAAGGCAAAGAAGCTTGGGGCTGGTTGGGTGTGGAAATTCGAGCAGATGGATGAAAGGTGGACGAAACGACCTTGCAAGGAGAAGCACAGAACCCGATTTCGGGAAATGCGATTGAGAAGTCTACTCTGAAGCTGAGGAGTTGGATCAGGTACATTTAGAAGACTCAGAAAGTTAGTTAAAGATTTTAACAACGATTATTAGGTCGTACTGCATAGCATCAGTCTCAGAAATACAATAAATCGATGGTGAGTGTTGAGTAAACGACATTCGGGGATGCTGTAGTTGGTCCAGAGTGACTATGACAATGGAAAGCAAGGAAAATTGTAGTTTAGAGATGTTGACAAGGTTTTTAAGGTATTAATGTGGTGTATAACATCTAACATCTTCCGCAAAAATTTCTTTTGAGTTATCTTCGGAAGATTCTTTCATGAAGTCAAAATAAAGTTCAAACGTAAACTTATTACCAAACACTCCCTCTAATATAGCCCACGTCTACTCTAACTAATTAAGCTCAGATCTTTGTCTTTCCATCAGGTACCAGTTGGAAAACTAAAATAGAAAAAATAGTTGGACTCACTTCTTGGAATGTTTAAAAGAGTTTGACCTGCGCCCTCGCAGTTTTGCGACCCTTGGCTTAACAAATCCTCGACCGTAGAAGGCTATTTCACAACCCGCCAAAGAAAAATATTTTTCACGTCCTCATTTCGTTTCGACCCATTTATAAGATGACCTTTATTAAAATAAGCCTTTTGATCTTAGGTACATTTATAATAAAAGGAGCTTTTGTGTTGATTCCAAAGAACAAACAGAAGAACTGGGTGAGGGATACCACAACAAAGAAGTTTCATCTCCGGTAGTTGGAGCTATTGGAAGATTTTGAATCCAAAACACCATCAAGGACAAGACGGGAGATCAAGGGTCTAGATGTTGTCGAAGATTCCAAGAAAAACTATTCCCTCTCCTCGACAGGGAATATAATTAATAACATTTCTCTTTAAAATTTTTGGTCAGGGTATCCTGGGAGTTCATCGCCTCGAGTGTAGAAGTAAACACTTTCAATTAGTCAAGACCCATGAAGCACCTCCAACGGAAGCGAGGCGAGATTATAACCGAGGTGGCCCAAATCCTTAACTGCCAGTTTACTTCATCCTTTTCAGCTGTAATTATTGGCGACTTCAAGAAGACACCAAAGAAACATTTTTAAAAAGGTGATGGCCCATAGAAACAGTAGGGAAGTGTGAGGAGGCGATGTCTTGGTGGTGTTCGTGGCCACCTCTGGCTTCGGATCCGAGCGCTGTTGGAAGGCTAATATTTTGTTCAGGAAGCTACGACTTAATGACCACTATCAGTCAAGAATACTTTGCTCTGTCACGGTGGTAAATTGGTTGGCTTCTTGATTTCTGGTTGGTTTGTAAAAGTTTTGTCAGAGATGCTCATAGGTTTCTGATTTCCTTAACTCTTCGATGATGATGTCTCTGAAGGGACATTAGCTTATAACTGTTGTGGGCTGTAGCCTGTCGTTGAGGTTTGGCTTTCCGAGTCCTCGGCTGTAGGTTAATTCAATTCTTTGTATGTGTTCTTTGTTTTATTTTCTATCTCAAAACTTTCATCCAGTGCCTCTTTCTGACCTCTCCAATCGGTCCATCGCCTTCCTGCCCTAAAACACTTTTCTCTTCAGTCCTTTGCACTTTCTTCTCTCTACTACCACAGACCTAACAGTCATGGTGACTAAGTTCAACGGAGGCTTCCACTTGGGGTAGATACTTCACCTCACTTATCTCAAAAGTTTGCCAAAGAATTCGAATGTCGTTAACTAAGAGCGAACTTTACCTAGTCTGAGGAAACCTAGGAGGACAAACAATAGCCACTCTAGTCTTGGTCAACGTAACCTTCAACCTTAATATTTCAAGCTTCGTTAGAACTGTTAACCTAAAAATCATCCAGACTGGCGGAATGAAACCAAATTTAAAAAACAAAAACAAGGAAACGCCCAGCTACCAAAAAAACTGAACCAGGCGAAAGATTCTCACAAACCCGTCACAGACCACATGGATACTTCTTGACCACCCCAATAGAGTCTTTCTCAAATCCTACCAAAGAAAATGGAAGCCAGAACATTTCCTTAAATTTTTATAACCGAAACCTTCAAGACACCTTTCCTTGAAACTTATCCAGGCAGAGTCGGAAGTTTCTCCTCCATTCACGATATGTTCATTAATCACAACCGGAAAAATGATTTATTTTCTAAAACGGAAATACTAACAGAATTTAGTGCTATCATGTTGGACATATCTGATATCTCGAACATTATTTTACACCTTGATACAAATATCATTTTTTATATTATTTTCCAACCATAAGCGACGGACATAATTTATAGTGATTTATTCCTCTACTACCGCAAATTTAAAAAAAAGGTTTTATTAATAGGGTGGAGGGAAAGCGTTCAGCTGCTACCTGGTACCTGACTAGAGCTTGGAGTTTTCGCAAAAAAATTTTGTTTTCGTTTTTCAATATCATTTCAACTTTTTTTTTCCCCTCTGATTGCCCAAGGATTTCTAATTCTCCATCTGGGAGTTGTCCAAATTATTTCTTTTAGACTTTTTTTCTTTTGCTTGAAAAAAATCTCACTTAATCTACTGTTAGCGATATTTTTTGCTTAACCATCTGATTTTCTCCGAGCTGTTTTAGCTCATTTCACGGCCAAGATAGCAAACAAAAATTTTTGCTTAAGGTCGAATCGGAAAATATTTTTTTTTGTTTGATTGCTTATTCTTAATTAATTTCACTTCGCTTTGTATTTAACAGCTGGGGTGTTTGTGACGTGACGTAATAATAATATACGCGGGCGTATAGTTAACGGTATTAATTGAATAAAAAAAAATTTGAGAGAAGAATTTGACGTTTTGGGCGGCGATTTGAAGAATTTTTAATTTTTCCAAGCTTTGCGTGACTCCCTGATCCCGGAAGGTTTTAATTCGGAAAATCCATTTCCCAAAGATTTAAGGCAGTGGATGGTTGAAAAAGCTCGGAAAAGTTTGATAGACGGGAGATTTATTTCCGTCAGACGTTTAATTCTCGATTGATTGATGCAAAGGTATTTCGAAATTGTTTTTAGAAAAGGTCGTTGGGATGTTGAGAGGATTTCACCTTTGCATTCCTCCAATTTTTCAGTCGAGGAAATGTAGAAAATGTGTCAGAGAAGTTGGAATGATAGGAAGGTAGGATAGGGTGGCGGAGAATTCACGAAACTTGCGTTCTGCCCAAAGCCGTGGGTGTATAGTGTCTCGATGGGTGTTTTTTGGTTTTTAATTAATTTATTTGATTATGTTGGAGTCGATGTGCGTTTTAACGGCCTTGAAGTCTTTGTTGATTTACGCTGACTCCTTTATTTGGTTTTTTAAGAAGACGAAAAAAATTTTGCGAAATCACGAAGGTTGAATAAAAATTTTTGTTGGATCGAAAATAGCCGCGGGGAATGAAGGAGAGGAAAGAAAAAGTAACGATATCAAACGCTGCCTAACCGTCATTATTTTTGGGTTATTAAAACTCTATTTTAGTCAGAAGTAGAATGTTAAGTTAACATCAGGTTTTTGGAAAGTTTTTGTAAGCATTGTTCCAGTCAAGTCTGTCCGTCGGTCAGGTCTTGAAATGGGCAGCATTGACATCGGGCCGTATGACAACAATTACAAAGACAACTATATCAGAAGATAGAGTTTCTTATTAGTCTTTTAGCAGCTCGAATCATAGGAAGAGCCTAAAGTGTACTTCACATCTAATTTGAGGACAACAAAAAACACATTACGCTACTCCAGTACTCTGGTGGGCAGTGGTTTTCAGCAAAAATCAAAATCATCGAAAAGAAGCAAATCAGCTCTCCTAACCCATTTTAATGTAGTTATATTCATTTATACTGGGAGCTACGGAGCTGTGGGGTTGTTAGTTTAATTGTTATATGGTTAAACGTTAAGCTCTCTCTTAGTATGAAAATATTTTTGAAGAAGAGGAAGCCTTCTATAATTATAATAGGATATGTTCAACACGCCGTGGTAGGACATTGTCTTTGAAATAAGTCTGATAGTCTGAGAATGGCGTCTCAAAGTCTGATGCAGCATCACGCTTGCTAATTTTAAGACAAAATTAGAAAAGAGCAGACGAGTGTAAGAAACTAGGCGTTGTTGGATGGAAACGGGTAAAAAAAATTATTTACTAGTAGATAATGTAACATATACAAGTTTATACAATAAAATGGTTCAAGGGTAATAAAATTGAATTGGCCATCCCCGTCTCCAGGCTTGAGTATAATTGAAAATTTGTGAGGTTACTTGGTGAGGATAGGGTATGGAAATGATAGACAGTATAATTCCAAACAGACGTTAAATAGCGCGATAATTGAAAGAAAATCGAAATCCTCCATGAGTGTATTATAAAATTATATGAAAGTCTGGTTAGGTTTAAGGTTGTTTTTAATTATGTACATACCTTTTTGCCCTTTTTCCATTTCAATATAATCTATAATGTCCAAAAAACTTATGATCTTAATTATATGTCGCGAAGTGTATTAACACAAACATATCTAATCTGCTTCTGTAGCTATACTACAACTCTCGCCACTATATCTATTATATTACAAAGTGAGCGAAGTTCAATTCGTTTCCCCAAATAGAACACAACTCAAGAATAACAAAGTTTTGCGTCAAATTTCTTAAATTCGCCACTGTTCACAATAATTTCAAATCGCTCTCGTTTAAAACGCTTATGTACTTAAATAATGTACGCAAATCATGCACTTGCAGTTTATTCCTTACGTAAGATATATACCAAGCTCTCGCTTTACGACGTTTCGTTTCGCGACGCTTCATACTGCTTTACAAAAACAAACTATAATCTGTATAAACTGAAATCTATCTATATCTGTATAAATTATTATATAAACTGGAATCTTACACAGAATAAAAATGGATTTGTTTTATTTTCACCCTGTGTGTAGTGGTAACACTTCTTTAATGTCTATGTAAGAATGGAAATTTCAAAAACTGTCTGTACGTACAGTTTAGTTTGTTGTTTGTTAACACTACGCCGTCCGTACGTTTAGGTAATTTACATTTTGTTGTTGAGCGCCGGTGTTTCGAGGTTCTTCTTTACTGATTTTGTCATCGGCTCCCATGCTTCAATCCTGTCCTTACTTGACGAAGCTGCTTCAAGTTTTACACAAAATGATCCTGACTAAAAATTCAAACATTGCAAGGTCCTTGATTGAATGTGAGTAGTTATACGGAGAATTTATTTGGAGCCAAAAAGAAGTTTCAGCAAATTTGCGGAAAATTTTTTCAGCCGACAGCATGTACACATAGAATTATTGCTGGATCGTCCAATACAGAATGTCCAATGACTCCAGAGTCGGATTCTTTGTAAGCAAATTAATTTCGTGTTTAAATTTTTGTAAAATTTGATTGAATTGTTACAATTTGAATGATTTTATACCCTTGGTACTCGGGCTTTTGCCTTCCCGGCCCAAATTTCCATTGTGAACATTTCAACTGGACCACACAACTTACCAAAAAGCTTTTTCAAATCCGAATTTCAAACGCGTCATACAGGCCACCCTTAGGGCATCATCTGCATGTACATCTGTCAGTCTGTTTTTGTATATTGTCTCACAAAGATATGTTGAGGCAAACAATGTTGGCAGTTTCTGGACACAGACATTTTCGTACTGATCAGGCACTGTGTTCCAGAATACAGATAATTGAAGCTTGACAATGAGCAATCGACCTTTCACAAATTGTCACTCAATCGGTTTTCACTGGGCCACTCACTGGCTTGGTGGGCCGCGGTTTGAATACAAAAGTTTCTCTATAAAATAAATAAATTCGTTAGAAACTGGCAATTCCATGGTTTTTGGTTATATAACTGTTTAAATTTAGCACTGGAACGTATCATAAATGTTTTAGTATATTTCCAAGCTATTTCGATCTTGGTGTGTATGAAAATTTTTTTTTGATTGCGTGAAAATCTTGTCTCTAATACCTCCGAAGAACCTCTTGAACTTTATTTTTCGCAATTAAAAAAATTAAAAATAAAAATCTCACCGAATCATACCTAACAATAACTTTAATTTATTTATTTTCTTTTTGAAAGGAAAATGATTTTCTTTTTTTCTTTCTGGGTTGGCTGTGCCTTTTTGGTTTGTGTTTGTTGTTATCGTCCCACCAAAGATGTTTCCAATGCGAATTGATTAAGTGCTCAAATAAATCTCTCGAAAAGAAAAATTTCTAAATGAGGAATGACTCGTAAACGATACACATATCTGGAAGAACTGTAACTGGTTCAGACTGACCCATGCGTGACTAAATCCCCATACGATTCTTAAGTCTCGAAGACACAAAGAATTGTTACATACGTACGAAAGCGTTTTTATTAAGGCGCGTTCATTATTTATGAGAGTTTTTCAGGCGACAGGTCTTCTGGGTCGCTGGTCAAACGGTTTTGAACTTGAGTTCATCTTCGGAGTGTGGGAGGAATGATGGAACGAACGAAATGGATGTTGATTTATCGTGTATTTTGCACATCCAGGTGTTGTAGTGGGTGTTGTTGATGCTCTTGATGGTTTTCATTCTTGTTTTGTTGTTGTGCAAGGTAAGCAGGATGAGTCGGAGGATACTTAATGAGGTGACGGGAAGTCTTAGTTCAAGCCAGTTTGGAAACTTGAGTTTTTTGACAGCTTAAACTAAAAATCGAGTTAAAATGGGTTATTTAGAGGTTTTTTAGACTAAAATCGTACAACTTTCGCCTGGATATTACCCACCCCACCCAAAAGAGCTTTTGGAGCTGAAGAAGAATTAGAGTTGAGCCTAAAAACACCAAATGAAAAGGAATAGACAGAAGATGAAATAACCCAATAACAGCAAAGTTATAGTTGATGATAATATCAAAGCTCAAAACACGAGTGGGAGTCGATCGGTTTCATTACAAATCCTTGGTATCCCACCCACAAGGGTTTGTCCATCATCAAGTATCCCTCAGCGCAAACTGAGAAAAGGAGATGGAAAGAAGAAGGCAAACATCAATTTTAAAAAGGTCACGTTAACACTTCAAACTCAAACCAGGGCCCACAAATTAAAAGACGTCTTCAAAGCTTTCAATTGGCAATTTAAAAGAAACTACCCGAAATAAAAGGGAATTTCCGGTAAAGTCGGAATCATTCCTCCTACTCCTCCTTCTCCATCTTGTCCTCCTTCCTTCGATCCTCCTACCCCGTAATAGGAATGTTAGAGAGAATCGCTCTATTAGCGAACCTTGATCACGTTCATCATCCAAATGTCACGATGGCAGAGAAGATAACGTCGGTCAGATGGAAGTCTGTGAGGAATCAGAATAATTGACGGATCATTAATAATTAGAATCTTGTTAGACAGGTGAAAAACGCGCGCGAGTATCCCGCACCACCCCTAAGACCCTCGGGGCCTTCCATCAAGCGGGTTACCAAAATGCGAAACTTGCCCACCGCCGTAACCTTTGCACCCTTCTTCCGATCTCTAAAGTAGAAAGCCTTTTAAGTTTTCAGTATGGTGTGGTCACCTCTTTGGTGAGTCTCTAGTCGCCCAAATGTCGTGGTCGTTCTTAAAATTCTTTTTCGGGAAATAAATTCTGAGCTTTTGCGTTTCAACCAGATCAAATCGGATTGTCCGGAAAGAAGAATTTCGCGGAACTTGGCACATAAATAAGCGACGAAATCTACCGGAAAGCTTAAGTCACCGTGGAACCTTTGATTTGGAATCTACGTTTCAGGTTTTGCGCCAACTTTTTTTCTTTCGAGCCTGAGTTCAAAGTTCTGCTAAGATCACTCAAAATGTCGGGATTTTTCCCTTTTTTTTAAACAAAATGCTTATTTTTAGTTGATTAATATTTGAGTATAAGCCAACAGACAAACTATCACAGGAATTCGGGGGAAAACCCTGACGAGAGGAAATCCAATCATTCAAGGTCAGAGCGAAATAAAAATGGCGACAAAATCAGAAGCTTTTTCCTCTCTCGAACAAAACGGTGATCGAATTAAATTTTTCTTCTATTCCCAACCTCCTCTCGCTCTCTAGGTGGCTTCAGGCGCGCAATTATTACCCGATATTATACCTTATCGCATCATCTCGAATTCCATGGTTTTGAAGGAGAAGAAAAACATTTTTTCTCTCTTCCACCCGTGACTTCCTGACAATCACTCCGTCATCTTCAATCAAAGAATTACCATTGGAGAAGAAGATGAAGAAGAAGAAGAAGAAAGACTTGATGGACTCGGATTCGGGGATTTTGCATTAAGATAAATCCATGTTGCGCCTAGGTAGCTAATAAAAATCGATGCTAATCTTAAATAATTGATTTCTTCTACAATAGAGGAGGAGGAGGAGGTGAATGGGGAACACTAGACTCATCTTAAGAGTTGGGTTTAGGTTGATTTGGTAGTGGTTGCGTGTCAGGTCAAACTCGGATTTTGAAAGTGTCGCGAGCGGAATGTCTGTTGGTGTCTTTGGTTTGAGTTTTGTTTCTGTTGTGCCTGGTGACCGTGAAAGGTCCGTAGAAGATAGTCGATAGTTGATGAGTAGCAGTAAGTTCTGAAAATGTTTCAAATATGGCGCCAATTCCCGAGTCGGATTGATATTTGTTTGGAATTACAACATTTTGTACCCAAGATTTTGCTGTTCTTTGATTTTGTCTTGAAAAATATGTAGAGTCGTTTATTCTGGTTGTTGTAAGGACTTCCGGTTGGTTGCAGTTGTGTTAAAAGACTCAATTTAGTGGTTCTGGACCAGGTTTGAAAGCCTTTTAGGTGTTCTCTTAATCAGATTCTAGTTTCCCGCATTGGTCGTGGAAAACCGAAAGAAACTCTCAAAAGTAAAACGACGCTTTTCATTCTAAATAAAAAATGATCATCACAACAACCGGAAGTTAAACCAGAAGAAACTCAAGAGTGTGACACCAGCTTAACCTAACATCCCAAAAAACTTCTCGTCAAACCTGTGTCTCTGACTGAAAAGATAGAAATCGAAAGCACGAAGCGATCAGACATGATAGTGTCGAGAGCCACGAACTCACATCCGCGCAGAAGACAACGAAAAGTCGAGATAGTCAATCAGTGAGAGGGTAATTAATGACGGAGGAAAGGTGTTAAGCCAGAATCCTTCCGGAATCGTGAGCTCCAACGAAAACTAGGGATGTTAAAAGTCCATCAAAAGAACGAGTGTGTCTTCAAATCGGAGAAACGAGAGGAAAGTAAAAACCAGATTCTCGTTTGTGCATTATGTTTTAAGAGATATCGATCATCGTTTCCTCCTCCTCCATCCCTCTTCTCTGTCTCCTGAACCTGAAAAATTTCACGTCACGATCTCCCAAAAGTCGCACTAGAATTCTCATAAAAACGAGACGACGGAGGTCAACGTCATTCACGAACCATTGGGTGTCATCCCGAGATATACTCGATCCTTAATATAACCGGTCTTCTGCCTTCCTCCTCCTCCACCGCCTTCTTTCAAATGACATGATTCGGAAACAAATCAAGATAATATTATTGATTTCGACTTCATGTTTTTAACTTTATTCCCTTTCTTTTTTTTGTATGTCTGTGCGTGCGTGTGTTTTCTAAAACCACTGACCATCCATCAGTGGATATTTGGACAAGTCATTTGTCTTTTTCGAGAAATTCGCCAGTCGTCTTTTGTGTGTGATACCCACCGGATGAAATGGATACATTAACCTATAATAAATCGACCGATCAAGAGTTTCTTTCTCTCTTTTCCTCTCCGTGTGTGTTTTGGGGAGATTTTCGTGATTTTCTTTCGTTTCCTTCCTCTCTGTCACCACTACCCGGCTTTGCGTCATTAAAAGTCTCAAGTTTCCTTAAATCGGTATAAGCCGCTCTGAAGTGGAGATTTTGGCACGGAGCCCACCCGCTCTTTCGTTTTTGCTTTTTCTTAAAAGACCGGGGGTCGATGAACCTCTTTCTCGGAACTCAGGAAAAATCTCAAAAAAGTTTGAGAAGCAACACATTGTTTCTGTGTTCTCTTCAGGGATGCTCCCTCAAAAAAGGGAGAAAAGGAAAGAAACAGGAGGAATAGGAAAACACAAAGGAGAGAAGGAAGAGGCCGTAAGAAATAAATGATAAGGTCTTGACAGTTTTGAACCGGTGCCGTGCCTGAATGGGTATAATTTAGAGGAAAAATTGATGGAAGATATCAATTAATGTTAAAACGTTAGATGGATGGAGGAACCGAGGCTGAGATTATGACGGGGGAAGGCCTTCAAATTTCGGACACGAACGCTTCGAAAATACGGGCACCCGCAATACAATCAACAACACGACTTGCTGCAAGTCGTGATATTATGAATTATGATTCGGACATGGCGGCCCTTCTGCAGGATGCGATCGTTTCGCTTCCATCTCGGGAGGATGGAAGTCTTCTGCCACGATTTTGACTCCCTTTTTCCCCGCACTTCTCCTTCATCTCCTTCGTTCACTCTTTCTTTCTTTTTTTATTTTTGGGCTATTACACAACCGAATTTTCGTGGTATGATGTTTGATCTCTTTAAAAATCCTCAATTTGATATCAATTTTTTTTCAGGTTTTGTTCGTCAAATTTACTCGCAGAAAAGTTGATGTGATGGTGATACACGTTACAGGAGCGTCAGAAGAAGAACCAGCTGACTTCATCTATGGTAAGGTTGTTACAATTACAACAGCACACCCTTTGAGCTCCTTCACTCAACCATTTCTGTTTGATTCATTTTGGCACAAAGGTGTCACTTAAGACTGCTTCATTTTTATCACCTTCCCTGCTACTAACGAGGTTTAATCAAAACTTAATATTAGTTAGTGCTAACGGTCCTAACTTTCAGGCTATTGAGTCTCTCAGATCAAAGGTCTCGTGAGGACAACTGTTTCAGCAAAAATCCTCCCGAAATTTCATTTAACAGAAAACACTACGATCAAACGATAGCCATACAGTGACTACAGCAATAAACAGAGGTATGATATACATATTTGTATTATTATTATCTATTACTGAATAAATTTTATCACTTCAATCCAGTTTTACTACCTTGTTTACTAAGCACTACGTCTAGTTTAACGTCTACATGACTAATTCGTATAGTTTAACTACAAAGTCTCTTGGTGAGCTCGGTTCAGTCATGGTTACTGGGTTTTAGGAGCCTTAAATACAGTAGAAAACAGAAAGGTCGAGCTTACTGAAAGGTTATAAAACTGTAACAATAGTTAGTAACGTCTTAAAGTTGCCAGTAATACTTCAGTTACACTTATGTACTGTACAAAAGATGTAATTTTAGAGCTGAATGGCGTATGAGAAATCAACCCCTCGCCCCACCCCAATGTCCTATGTGCATGACAGCTACATATACGCCTATCCATCTGCATGTTTCATTCACACAATCTCTTTAACTCTCCAGCTACCTGGAACACCGGCAAATGAATTATTGCTGAAGTTTGAATTTTTTTTAAAATAAATTTTCTTTTACCAAATTGTGCAGTACTTTTGAAACGATTCGTTGACCAAAATGTTTAGTACTTATGTCTTGTGCTTGATGGTAGTTGTAGTTGACGTATCACCTCTTATTTAAGAAATTGTTTCCACTTCAGTTGAAGAATGTCTAGTTTCTTACACTACCAACAATCAAGACATCATCTAAGAAAATTTAAATTCCGGAAACGACATGTTTTCGTCAAACATTAAAGACTTTAAGAAACGGAAAACTCAAATCTGTGTTAATTGTGGTTAAGGGTTATTTACCTTTGAGACCACTTGTGCTAACGTTAGTCGACTGCGGAAGAAAGAACTTTTCTAACGACAGCAACTTCATTATCATAAAGCTTGAATTTTCGTTGTAAAATTCAGGAGAAACTCGGGAAAAGTTTCGCAAAGAACAACTCAAAGAAGGTTGGGTTTATCTGAATAATGAAAGTTTAATGCCTAGCACAAAAAGAAGAAGATGAAGGAAAAAAGGGAAACCTCAGTCATAAAAACCATGTGAGGAGTCTATCAACCGGTAATTTGACGACGTTGAGAGGAAATGGTTATTTAAAAAATTGGGAGCTTCAAAACTCATTACAAGATGGCTCCTCCTTCCATATTGAATTTGAAATTTTTGTTTATAGAAAGAAATAAATTTATGAACCAATTTTTAAGGGTCAGAGAGTCTCGTTTCCTTTGTGTTGATCATAGCAAACGGACATGAACGGACAGTGCTATTAAATCATAATAATATCGTGATCCAGAACTTATACGTGATGGAGGCAAAAGCTGTTCCGAGAAGGAGAAAGAAAAGAAACGAAGCAAAAACGAAATATGAAGAGAGAGAGAGAGAGAAACGCGAGCGTGATATTAGAAGTGCATTCTTTAACAAATAAAATTGTTTAAACGAAAAACTTCTCACATTACACAATTCCACATCTGGCAAAAGGTTGGGTTTTCGCGCAGGCATGCGCCATAAACAAACGCCATTCCGTTTGAACCACGTCCTGGTTTATGGGCCCCCATAACTATAGGAGGTTCAAAAACCATTTCTTATGGTCAGAGATGTCACCGATGACATTCCTGAAGCTGAGAAATACCTTGAGACACCGTCCGACCTCCCACGAATGTGCCCCAAGTGTCGTTTTTACAACTCGACTCGAGAGTGAGAGGTGGTTTGTGTTTTAAAGGTTTCCCCGAAGGCTTGGGAACGTACTTGGCTTCTCTTCTGATAGGTGTCCCGTCGATAGACTGCTGGACCGGGTTGGGGGTGTGTGAGCGGTGTTGGTCCCTGAAAACCTTCTTTTTCTGTTGTAGATTCCTGTCATTTCCTTCTGCCTCATACTTGATTCACTGCCTTTTCTGTTGTTTTCAACCTACAACTTACACACATCAATACCATACACACAACCTTATCTCAAGTCTCTTATTTTGCCCGAATAACACTCGACAGAGTGAGTTATGATGAGTAACAGTTTATTTTATAATTACACACCCCTTATTGGTCACTTCCTGCCTTTTTAGGCTTTCTATCATTAATTTACAAACTTTATCTCATGCCCGTACCTGATTTCTCCTGTTTTTCGATTGTTAGCCTGAGCTCGAAACCAGTCAGAGTACCTGTTACGGTCTTTTAACTACCCGCAGTATCTTTCGAACCTTAGATAATATCAGATACCCAGTCTAATGTTGTTCTGGAATGTCTAAATTCTTTATTCTTCCGGTGTGTACTTTTCCCTTCGTCCAAGCAAATGCTATATATGTGCGGCGAGGCCCTCTTTCCTCCTCTTCGTTGACCGTTAGTTTAAACTCTTAAAACACTTTTCCAGTGGATTAATTAAAAATTTCAGAAGACACTTCCGGAAACCGTTAATTCGACCAAAAAAAAGTTAAAAACTCGAGCAAGAAGACATCACCAAAAAAAAAAATTGTGGGTTTGACAGAAACATACCTGATCTCGCAGGCTCGAGCTAAAATTTACACGACCAGTCCCGTTACACTTTTCCTAATTACCACGTGACCTTCGATCGTTTCAAGGTCACATTTTTTGTTTTCCTTTTTGGAGAATTTTTATTTTTTAAGATGAAAGAGCTTCTGAAATTACACCCGGGTTAAGATATTAATTATACTCCGATTAAGCAACCAATCAGGCAAGGCACCAAGGGGCACACAGGAGTCATGATGGTGAGCGAGGAAGCGTGCGTGCGTTGCGTTTTGTCTTACAAGTCACAACTAGCAGAGCAAACTATCTCGCACCATGACTTCCATACCTTCTCCTCCATCTTCGAACGCGATTTCTTTTTTGTGTGTTGTTGCTTTTTTTTTCTTTCTCAAAAAAATTTTTAATGAACACATTTAGATCGTTATCTATCATTTAAACGTTGGAAAAATGTTGTCTCTTCCGTGTTGAACAAGAAAAGAATTCCTTCTGGTACGAATGTGTTTTTGGTTTCTCACCTGCTATGAGGTTTTGTGTGCGTTCTGAGCACGAAGGGAGGGAACCGAGCCGCCATTTTGCGGTTTTAGTGCCCTCCGTCGTAGACTCATAAATTTATACTTAATTAATTTAGTTTTGTTGTATGAGAAAAGACAGTGGGAAGCAGAAGAACTCATTGGATGGGAATGTTAAAGCGTTCGCGTAAATCAAAACTGACCTTTGGAGGAGAAGAGGGTGGAAGTATAGATGCCACAGCCGGACACCAAACATCCCAGATTTTTTAAATACTGCAATTAGCGCTCCAGTTATGGATAGTATTATCACTATAAGTGAAGAATTATCTACTCTAATTATATAAATAATTATCTGAAAGAATAATTAACCCGGGCGTCGGAGCGACCTTGAAGTTTCCGCCAAGGGTTTTCTGGTTGTTTCGGTCGTCCCCTTTGCCCTCTCATCTAATGTGCTCACTTTCGAAGGTTGAACCATTTGAACTAGATAATCTGTTGATCGTCCTCCGCAGATATCTTTTTCTCCTCTACTAACTCATCGACTTTCTTCAATCCAATCCCACACCCACTCCTTCTTTCTGTCTTATTATCATTTCCTCGAGACTTTTAATGTCGGATTTGTCACAAAATAACTATCAGCTAAATAAAAAAAGTTTTTATCTACTTAAAATATGCTGACTTGAATCGTTGATATAATTCAGTATAAATGACAAATAAATTTTTCCGAATTACCTTTTACGAGCTTTTTTTTCTTCTTCCTCTTGTTGTTGTTGTTGGTGGATTGATGACGACTTGCTGCACCTTCCTCCAACCCAACCTTTGCATAAATAAATAAGTTTTTATTATATATTAATAAATAATATTAAATTTTAACAATTTTCAGGAAATTGTTTAGGAAATAAACTAAATTCTTTATCGGTTTACTGACCTCTATTGTTATCTTTTCCATATATATATTTTATATAACGAGAAAGTGGGCTATATTTTTATCTTTTAGTTGTATATATTGTAGATAATATGTAGGTTGTTGATGTGATGGGGATGGGTTTTATTCTTGGTCTTAAATTTTTGGCGGTTGGGTGCCATAATGCTAATTTTAAAATGGGGCTGTTGGGTGTTGAAGTCTTGTTAAAGAGGTCTTTGGGTGTGAATGTTGACTAGTGGCGGTTTTAAAATTAACTTTGTAGCAGATGCACAGTATTTCTTCACGTATAGAGTACTCATCACTACTGTAAGTGTTGTGTTAGGCCCACATAATTTTAACAGTAAACAAAATTAAATATAGAAATAAAAAACAGAATAAGAGTTAGTCAAAGTAAGTGGTACAATTAGATAAGACAGTCTGGCTATAAGATTTGTCTCTGTGTGGTATCTATTGTGCGAGTGGTTTAGTCTTTTTTGGCTGTGGCACCAGAATTGGGCAGAAAAACTCAGCCTTCAACTAAAAGGAGGAAGAGGCTCCACTACACACTCCGAGTTGTTGTGAATGAAACAAGACGGTCTCTGCTACTATAGCTGGGCCACGTTGAGGGAATGTTGAGAGACAGAGTAACTAAAAAGGTCTTACATCAAACACCAGAAGGTAGGAGGAGCTAAAGTCGCTAAATGTCCGGAAAGCAGCTTGCCAGGATAGAAAGGCTGGAGAAAAATAGCCGATCAGGCCCACGTTCTACTAGGACCGTAGCGCCAAGGTGTACTTGAAAGTCAATTTTAATGTAAGAACAAATTTGTAATATAGAATACGCTTAAATAATACAAAAGGAGGATGTTGGAAGGTTGGCAACACTGATAGCCGTGGGGTTATTAGAAGCTCTGGCAATATTATGGATTCGTGAGTTTTTGTCAAATACATAAATAAAGAAATAATTAAGTGTATACTTTCTATTAAACAGGGACGAATACTGAGTATACAGTTTCACAGCACAGATAAAGTACAACACTGTAACTGTTGGAACTGAATAGTTTATGGCTGCGAATACGTTACATTCCAACCAAGAGTCTAGAGCAAAGGCAATATTAGAGGAGAGAATAAAGTGATGAATGAGGGTGGAAGATGGGCCTTACTGAAGAGGAGTAAAAATTTAAATTTATAAGGAAATATGAGAGGGGCTGTATACAAGGATTTACGCACGTTTTTTTGATAGATATAACTCTTGGCTCTATTTTTTAAGCATCCAAATTAAAACATCCTCTCATGATTCGGTAGCGAGCCTGGAGCCTCGTCTGGCCTGAAGCTAATAAATCATCCGCGAGGACTTTCGGATATGAAATATTTTCGTCCGGGGCCAAAGAGTTCGTACGGAGTTTTGTTTCGCTCTTGCAAAAAATCCCATCCAAGAATTTCACCCCCGACCTCCTTCCTCACCTTCATATATAATGAAAATGTCGGATGTTTTCATCTCCCCGTGAACCGTTCAGAAGCCGAGGGAATCAGCTTGGCTTTGAAATGAATCCTCGTTTTCTCAGGCACACACAAGGAGAAGGCATTTGGACGGGGAAGAAGATGTATTGCTTGAGCTGGGAGGTTTTCAAAAGCGGAAGGAAAGAAAGGAGATGCGAGTTTCATGATTGGATTTTGGAAGAGGTGAGGAGGGGTGGTGGTGGTTACGGTAATCAAAGCTTTTGGAATCCTATTTGAAATTTTACTTGAGGGAGTTGCTGAGCTGACAGCAACTTACCAATCTTCTTCTCCTCATCTTTGTCTTGAATCCTAACTTCTTTTCTATTTTTCTGTGATTTTTTAACTTCTCCCATCCAACTAGATTGGCAATAGCAGTCACTCCATCGCTACTTCATGCTCAGGGCCCTCATCATCTTTCATGTATTCTTGTCTGTCGTCTCTCATCCACACGACAGGTTTCTTTTATATCGACTAACAGGATGCTATTTTTTAATTGCCTTTTAGCACCTTCGACACAGTCAAAGCTATCCAGATACATGCCACAGAACCTACTTACTAATCAGAAATGAAATTCGTGATGTGCCGGCAGCCCGAAAGAAACAAAAAAAATGGCGAAGGCAACGATCCTGCTAATCATCCGCGAGGATGAAATGTTTTCATTCCAGCCTTCTTCGTTTCTTTTTATTTCTCGGAAGGGCTTCGGCATTGTGATCCTTCCTTCACTCACCCAATAACGTTGTTGTTGTTGTTATTATTATTATTCTTCAAGGTTCGAAACGGCTTTCATATTCTTTGGATACCTGATTCACGTTAATGACGCCGTTCTGCATCCACGTGCAATTTTTCTAAACCTGAATCGCATAAAAGTGTCAGAAATAAGGTTATTGATTAGTCAGCCTGAACGATGCATTGTCATATTTCGATGAATCAGGGTTCCAAGGCATGAAAATGAATATTAAGAAAAAATAGAGAACCTAAGATGACCCTCACGGGTCTCAAGGTTTTCTTTTAAGGTAACTTTTGTCAGAGGAAGTAACTGTCACCGATGGAATTCAAAACCCCGATCGCGAATTATTTGATTTTATCTCGCTCAGACTTCTCGTTTTTCTAGTTTTTAGATTTTCTAGGTATCCCCACCCAGGAATTCTAAATTATATACCTAAAGCGCCAAAACTTTAGAAAGTCTAGCGTATCTTAAGGTTCGAAGAAGTTTGTCGAAGTCATACAAATCGTGAAAGTAGAAGTCGAATTATAGAAGATGAAAAATCAAAGAGGTGATGTTGGTAGCATCCAGGTTCCACACCCAGTAGGCTCCCTTAGGGAAAATCAGTTGAGTATCTCGAGGTAATAAACCAAAACGAGAAGCCGAAGAAAAAAAGTTTTTCAAAGGTGGACCGAAAGAATGAAAAAGCATTTTCGGGGGGGCCGCCTTCTAAGTAATGACAAAGGATTCGGATTTCAGGTACCGTTGAGGATCGAGCCGATCGATATTGTTTGATGCGCTCACGATAGTTTCACATGAAGGTCGTGTTTGAGGGCATCTTCCGTCTACTCATTATGAGAGCATGAAAGGAACTTGGTCTTTGATTTCTACGGAATTTTTCCTGGAAGTCCTTTCTTCGGGATGTTCAAATAAGCCTTGAAATGTTTATCCGCGGAGATTCGTGGTTAAATCATGTCTTTGAGAATGTGGAATAATAGTTGAAGAATCCGGAAATGCACTAGAAAGAAGGAGGGTCTCATAAAAGCTTACAACCTGAAAGAACTCTGTTTTAAATATGGCCGACACGAAAATAGAACATCTTTCACAAAATGAAATCGTGGAGCTTTCACGTGGCTAGCCCAAATGAAGCCAACTTCCCTCCGATCACGATTTCCTGATTTATGAAAGTAGGCAGGAACTCATATACATATTTATACGGCACGTCCTCCTCGGAGGTGTCTTTCACCCCCTGGAAGATGAAGAGGAAGACAGGAGACGGGGAAGAAAGGGACAAAACCCGGATTCGGTGCTGGCAAAAGAGGCGAAAACAGGGTTCTTAGCCATCGGGACCTTCGGCCGTGAAGTGGGAAAGATCAAAGATGAGATTACGAAGTACCCGGTCCGTGGCACGTAATTTATTTTTGAGCTACTCGTTAAGAAAACCAGTTGTTTTGGGGAATATAAATAAATACTTTCGCTATTTGCCAACACCCCCACAATTAAAGTAGATAATTAAAGTTCTGAAGAAAAGAAATTTGTTGATTTATAGTAGTGATCCGGTCAGTTTAACGGCACCGGCTTTGCCACCTTTATTGCCCAAACGATTCCAGTCTCTTCTCTCTTTAACAAAAGATACGAAAACGCCTCCGTGATCCCGATTCTCTCAACTTCGGATAATCTCGATTTGGTTTCGGGTTATCTATTGTTCTACTTTCCCACCCCCTTTTTTTATCTGTTACTTTCTGCCATTAGAAATTCTCGAAAGCGAATTCTTTTTGGTTGGAACTACCAACAGCAAAAGAAACCACAAACGAATCGTTAAAGAGGATATATAAACTGACTTCTAGTTAAACTATCTACTGTTTTGCTTTTCTCTGTTTAGGGACTAGTTAGAATTTTTTATCTCTTCTTCACCTTACAGCTTTGGTTAATTTACGGTTCAGGTTTACTAACACCGAAAGATATCTACGATAGATGAAAGAAGGTTGTGAAATTCTACTTTTGCTGTCATTTTCTGTTTTCTTGGCTTGTCTTTTATAATTCTTCGTTCTCTTGCTGTAGTATTTTTTTCTTCCCTTCGGTTTATCTAGTATTTGGTCTTTGGGGATTTTTGGTCCTCTTTCCACAATATTCTTCTACATAATCATGTCCTGTCTTTCAAAGCCTTCCTGTATTTCTCTTAGCTATCTTCCTTTGATCTTTGGAACAGTTAAGCCACGATTTAGTTTGTGGGCATTCCATTCTAGTGTGTGCCCCCCACTTTATCTACTTTTATTTTGTGTGGTTTCTGGTCATTGTATTGCTGTAGATTTTGATCAATAATGTATAGTTGGGTTTGTCTTGTAAATATCTCATATTTCTTCTTATTTTTGTGGATTGATTGTGTTCTGTGGAAACCTATAATGTTGATTTGGTACTTTGTTCTTAGATTATTGATCTTCTTGAGGTAAAACCAAAAAGGATTGGAAAATGCAGAAGTTCTGCAGACAACAGAAAAGGGCTCAAATCATATAAAGTAGTGGTTTCGGCGTTATGACACTAAAAAGAGGAAAAGTTAAAGAAAAATTTCGTCTCCTTTTCCTCATCATCTCCGATCACGTCTCTGTCCACCTGTCTCTCTCCAGTGTCACGCCATTCTGTCAGTCTGTCACATCCAAACATATTCCACACTCCTCGTACCGTCACACGAACCGATCTGGTTCCACATGGTTGCTTTCGATTACGTCACGACATCTTTCACGCTCGTCCTTTTGATAAACCCAATTTCCGGGGTTTCTCCCTCGTAAACCGGAACTCCGCTCAGAAAAATTCGAGAAAGAGGTCCGATGGCCCGGAAGGCAAAATGAAGGGCCTCAGGCTCCGTGAAAAATCGACTGGATAATGAAGTCGTATTTTCGGGGGGGAAGGGAAAGAGAGAGTATTAGCCTCCGATTAGCCAAGAATATCTCAGTTTTAATCCGAGAAACACTAAACATAATGGGGAAAACAATTTAGAACATAATTCTTTGATCGTGGAGGGCATTCGACACGGAGAAGGTTTGCTTCTATATATTGCATGATACCACGGGTTGGGCAACCACCGAGAGACTCTTGCACCTCTTTCATTTTAACAAGTATCCACCTGGCGGCGACAAACGCCTTGATAACTAGTTCCAGATCGTATTTAAAAATGAAAAGGACTTATCAGTCTAATAGAATCAAAGAGAGGAAAAAGAAGAAAGAAAAAAAAGGTTAATAAACCCGCGCGCGGACCGTGCTTTGGTGTGATTTTTATTCCGCCATGTTTCGAAATTTCCTCGAGAAATAAAACCAAATCGAACCTGGATACCTAAAAGCAAAACAACGCGGGTTCTCTTGATTGGATTCCTTCCTTTTCCCGTCTTTGTTAATTTGTTTGCGGGGAATTTTGAGGTCGGGCTCACGGTTTACGAAAAGAAACTTCCGCGTCCTTGGCCAGGTTTGTGGGAAACGATCTCCGTAATTCGGGGTGGTTTTACGGTGGTCAGTTTGTGTCTCCCCGACTGTTCATACGACTTCCGGCAATACTTTCCAAACATTGTATCTGCTTTGCGGGTTCATCAATGGAGAACGTTGCATAATAAAGAAAAATTAGATTTAAGAGGTGGGAAAGGTCCTCTGGGTCCACCTTCAGGCGTTTTTCATGTCTGACCGACATGAGACCAGCTCATCTAACCGGCCTCGGTTCATTCTCAAACGCGATGTCCTCTAGCCACCCGACACACACACCGTTTCGGGGGTCCTGAAATTGTTTTTTTAATAATTACCGACATTTAATTTCCTTTTTTTTCTTAGGCTCGCGTTTTTTTGTGTTAAAATTGTCTTCATTCGACACGCACACTCGGCTATCGGTCTTGCCTGATTTTGAACAAACGCAAAACGTAAATATTTTGCATAAGACGCGGAGGGCGAGCGAAACCCATGGTGGCAAGGTTGCGTTCGGGTACGTGACTGATGGGTTTCCAACATTTTTTTGTTGTCTGTTTTTGTTTTAATAAAGAAATCTTTGACACATACACGTGAATTTTTCCGCAAGTTTGTAAACCGCAAGAATGAGACTTTCATTCTCGATTAAGAAGAAAGGAAAGAGAATGACTTCCGTTTTGGTAACCAACTTATTGGGTTCTTCGCTTGGAATCTACAACTCTCCTCATTTTCCGTCCTAAACTCAGCTTTAAGAGCTTTTTTCTGGACATTATCTACTCAGAAATTGTACCAATAAACATTCTAATGTAGATGCTGTTGGTTACACACTTTTAGTTTGGTTTGGGTAAACTTTTCTTTTAAAAAGTTTTGTGCTTTATTGTAATCTTCTGCGGCCATCTTGGACAGATAGCTCCAAATCCTCTCATCTCAAACAAATCTACGTCTCAACCTTGCTCAGATAAGAACAGTTGTTCAAGATGATTTTTTTCCAATAATTAATTTCTGAGACAAGGTTAAAGCGCGAAGGTTCGCTCATCCAAGGTCTTTCCTACCATCCACAAACTCATTGACACGTAATAGAAAATGAATAACAAAACAAAGGCTGGCTACGACCCTGAAAGAAATCCACTAAATATTATTAATTGGAGGGAACCTGAAACCACCCGAATTCTTATCTACCTTAACCGAAACCTCTCCGGTGAGGACAATACCCATGGGAGCTAGAAGACCTCGGATTCGTGAATTTATCATAAATTTGGACGCCGTCACCAGCGGCGGCGGCGGCGTCAGTGGCGTCGTCGTTTTTTCATTCCATTCTTTTTTCCAGGGTAGGAGTACGCAAAAGGAAAGAGAGAGAGAGAAAATCACGGTTGCTTCACGGTGACAATCCTTTCAGCCATGAAATAACAGTGACTCACTACTTTTGCAAGTTTCGTCCTTCACGGTAGACTACAGGTATTTAATAAGCTGGCATCAGGTTTCATCAAAACAAAAAAAAATTTGTTAAAAAGAAAAAAAATCCAATTTTTTGTTTTTGTAAATCATTATCGAGAGTTTTGCGTAACTTTTTTGGATTGGCCGCCTATCGTAGTATTAAGAAATTATCTTTGGTCCAGATCTCACGTGAAACCAATCACGAAAATCAGTCAAAGAGTAAATTGGAGTTTTTTCTTTCAGACTGGGGTTAGCTCCCCAAATAATCTGAATAAATGAAGAGAAGGTTTGTTAGCTAAGTCTGCGGCTTTGAGAGAGAAAGAAAAAAAAAGAATTTCGAGGCTTATGGTTGCCATAATGATTCAAACCTCTTCCTTGTGCCTGTTATACCCAATCACCTCTCACTTGCATGTGGACTCTTCAGCCAGACCGCCTCTGGTGTTTTGTATCATCGTAAATTGATCTAGTTCTGTGTCGTAGTCACGTGACTCTATTTATGATGAAATTTTAGACTCCAGGGTAGGTGAAGTGTTAAAGAAAAGAAATTCTATCGGAAATACTGAGTTCAGCAAAATCTCGACAGCAGAAATGTCAACCGGAAAACATTCACGACAGCACTCACTCAGGGAAATGTCATGTACTCTAAAAAAATTTTCTAAAATAATTGCTGTTGGGGGCTTATCTTTAAGACAGCTCCAACTGTTCTCCTTGACGAACTCAACTAATGAGTTCTAGAGTTCTTCTTCCTTCTGTCTCACGATCGCAAAAAGTTTTAAAAAGAAAACGGAAACGGGAAAGAAAGCGAGCGACCTGTCACGAAGTGAAAAACGATTAAGAACAAATCAAACAGTCCAAAACAAGGAGTGAAAAACGTTCCTGAACTAAACGGAGTGTCAATAGACAGACGAGCTCATGACCCAACAGAAGAAAAAAAATGTCAGGACTTCAGGAAAAGAGTAAGGAATTCAGAAATGGGGATTCCGAACGACAGCAATAAAAGCAATAAAACTCCAGAATCAGGAATCGTCAATCTTTAAGATGTCCCGCCTTGAATTAATTCTAGTCACGTGACTGCACGGATGGATTTCATTGTTGGATAAAAGCTCTCATTTGTGTGTTTTCATTGAACTGCTGACGTCACGGTTTAGCTTTTAGATTCGACTGAGTGCTTTTGAGTGTTGGTATCGGTGGGATTGGGTGTCTTGATGGTGTACTACCTAAACGATTTTAGTTCCGGAAGAGTAGTATCCAGAAAGTCTGTTATAAGAAACCATCAAGAGGAGCTAAAATGAGAGGAAAAAGACGGAGAGGTTCAGACATATGCACTTGCTTCACAGAGGAAACCAGAAAGAGTGAGAGATAAACAGGAAAGAAGGAAATATGGAGAGAGAGAGAGGTCGTTGGTTTTCTTAAATATTTAAGGAAAGTGAATTGTAAAACATATCGGGGGGAGCCTGAGCCTGAAAAAAATGGCTCGAAAACGTGTAGGGTCACCATGTCGAAATCAGATCACAACGAGACCAATCTTCCATACAGTTATCGGATAATCAATACCGTTAATATTATCATTATTTCTGATTAGTTCTAGAATATTACACAATGCAACGATACCATTACATACTTCCATTGTTACATGAGAAGGCCCTTGCACCTTCGATTTGTTCTTTCCAACGGAGAGGAGGGGAGTCACGGGCGCAAAAAATAACGCGACTCAAACCCACCAACATCAGGATGGTTCTTTCCTTCCGGTAATATCAGAAGACAGACGGTGTCACGATTGTTTGACCCCGACGAAACCAGAAAGAACTTCCACCCCCTCAGGCTGACACCTCCAAATTTAAATCTCCTCCTCTTCAGTGAACAGGTTTTACGGAGGTAGTGCTCTTAGGTCTAGAGGCAGTGCTTCATCGAACACATCCCTCGCCGCAGACAAGACACCCACTGATGCCTCGGCTGTAAATCGACTTCCGCATAACTGGATAAATCGTGAGATGTCTTCATCGAAGACAGATCGGTCAAATGGTTAACCCTCATAAATCCGAAGGTCTCCTGTGTTGTCATGTTCCAGGTTTGGTATTCCATGGCTCCGCCCCTGAGTTTCGCGGTAAAGGAAAGCGATTTTCAGAGTCTTGGTTATTTTTTGTTGTTACTTCGTTCATCAAATATTTGTGCGAATCACGTCATGGACTTTACCGGTATTTTTGTCTACGGTTTCAGTAGATACCAGATAATAAAGTAAATGAAAGAGATGCTAAGATAAAAGCATAAATAATGGGATCGTGATCGCGGATCTGGACAGCTCCATATTTATGAGTTAATAGCTCCGGAGATGACAAGACATCGTGTTCTAAATTATTGATGGCTTGCCACGAACCTCCGGCCTTTGGGTCATCTCAATCCGCGATGGACAACCATCGAAGCCCCCGCGTTCCACTTTCACGTTCCTTCTCGTCTTCCCGGACAAAAGAGAAACACAACCGAAGGCATTGTCTTCATCACGAAATGTTTGCGTTACTTCAAGGGGTTGATAAATATTTATTTTGTTTAATGTCAAGTGGGTCGTGGGCTTGAGGTCTCTCTCTCTCTAACTCGCTCGTAGAAACCACTCATGACACCCGTCGTCGGAGGATGACCAGAAAAACTTCTTTTTCTTCATCAATGACTCCGATTATTTTTGTTTCCTTTCCGTTTCGTGATTTCCTCACGTGTGCTTCGAAATTTCTCTTGACCCCTTTTGCTGGTGGTTGAAAGAATTTCGGAGACACTTGCTGTTTATTCTAACGGCGGGAGGAGGAGGACAATGACTCTGGTGAGAGAATTTCGGCGGTTCCTGCTCTCCTTTGGATCAGGTTCTTATCATCCCTACGGTCGCGACCCTTCTCTCAACTAACCAGTTTCCTATGCTCGTTGGGTCTTCCTAATTGAAACGTAACTTCAGTTATAGCGCTATACATTAAGTGTTATCATTATCCACTTCCGCAAATACCGTCCACGAGGTGACACATCTAATCAGTAAGGACCCACAAACATGTATATTAACCCTTTGAACTCGAGAAGCGACTCACTCATTTCTGGGTTTGTTTCTTTAATTTCTTTTTGAATAATCGTGTAATGATTATAGTATAATTTTATATCTTTAAATTATAGCTCTTTTAATGGCGATAAAATTTTCTGAATCTGAATTTAATCCGCAACGACCTCGGGGGTAGGGGCAGCTTTTTCTTTTGTTTTGAATTTGAAAGTCGTGACTGAAAAACTATTTGACTTTCGTAATTATTCTGCCTATTTACGCGGAGCTCATTTCATAAATATTGCACACGCGTAACAAAATATGTCTCATAAATATTACACATTTTAAATGGAGTTGGTTTCATAAATATTGCACACTTTGTCCGAGAATTTATTTCAGACATAATGCAAGCAAATAGGTGACTCGTTTCATAAATATTGCATACTCATAAGAAACCATTTTATAATCATTGTACACTCGTAAGAAATTTATTTCATAAATACTGCACACTTGTAAAATTCATTTCATAAACATTACACATTTTAAAATGAAGTTGGTTTCATAAAAATTGCACATTTCGTGTAGTACTTTACTTTAGACATAATGCAGGCATATAGGTGACTCGTTTCATAAATATTGCACAACCTTAGAATGTAATAGAAGTTTAATCAAGTGCAGTTGTTTTAGGAAATATTATCATTTTTATAACTATCGGATTATATCGCATAATTCACAAAATGCATCACGTTCGCGTAAAAAAAGTCCTAGACTGTAAAGGGTTAATCAGGTGGAGGTGTTTAAATGAAGGAAAAACTGTTTTTCACGCTTTGATGATCGAATATACTGGAGTGTAATGGACGTTAGCAACATAGCCTCCATATGGGTACAAGAGTGCAAAGGAGTGAACCCCCCACAAGAAGAAGAAGGAAAAATTGCATTCTCGAAGTAAGCCAAGGTAAGAGAAACGACAAATTGTCACAGTCGGGTGACTTGTCAAAAGAGTTCTTCTGACAAACGAGCATGAAAGGGTAAGCCGGTGGTCAAGTGGGAAAACGGCATCGAAGACATCTTTCTTATAAATGAACACGTGGGCGTTAACTTCAAATTAATGCGAGTTCTTTTTAATTGCGACAGTTTCAAATCAGATAAGGTTAAAAATCTCAGAGAGAGAGAGAGAAGAGAAAGAAAGACAAGGACACGTCCACTTGTGACACTTAGGTCTCGCGAATACTTGGTGGTACCCGTCCTCTGTCTCCCATCTCCCACACCCTCCTGTCTCCTATATCTTTCACATCCGTTCGCGAACGGAGGTAGGCGGGACCGCCCAATGACCTTGGGTGTTTAGGATTTTGCATAAGTGGATTCGTTAATGCACTTTCCTGCACTCAATGCCCACTCGTTGGTATGCGTTTGAAGGCTCTGATATGTATCTCGAGCAGTTTTTTATTAATGTTATTAAAAAGGCGTTACGGTTATCACTTGAGAAAAGTTAGATTAATAATATAAAAGGCCTTCGTCCGGAAGGTTTTCATACATAACATCAACTCTAATGAGTGTAAAATTGAGGTGTGTGTGTGTGTCGGAGGCTTTGACTTGGGTGAGGGTTTGTCCGTTATGGGAACCGATCCGTGAATCTCCCAACAAGTTGATGGGTTTAGGGCGTTCAGGGTAGGTGGAAGGATTTACAGATATATTTAATATAAATGTTGAATCGTGGCAAGGACAAACCCTACACACGTGGTCAAAGGATGGGAGTGGTGATGGCATGTTGCCCCGTGTTCTTCATCATCGAGAGAGTGAAATCGGTGGGCGGTTGATGGAGGATTCGCCACGTTTTAATAAGATCCAGCCGGAAGTTGGAGGTACAGGTTTTTGCAAAACCGGACGTCGCCTCTTTTTTCTTGTTTACCAACTCTTTTAGGTTCTCGAGTTTTTAGCTTGCAGGTTTTTGTCTTCGCCTCGGAGATTGTTGTTGTTATTGTAGTGGAGTTCCATCAATCAAGTAATCGATCATGAGATGGAGGAAAATTTTTCTTGAATTCTTTCCTCTTTTGACTGTCGTCTCTCCCCTAAAACAAACATCAGTCACGTCTCGTTAGTCTTTTCTCGTTAACCAGAAACCCAGCGAATCGTTTCACAAACCAATCAGCCTGAATTCGTTTTCATTTATACCCAAACGAGGCGACGCTCATTCCGAATATAATCAAAACTTCCTCCTACTTTCGCTCTATATTCAAATTTATTTATTTATTAATAATAAGCTCTCCTGAAGAATGAGTAAAATACGAAAGTTCTTCATTAATAGATTCCAAAATGGTGATGATTTAAATTTATAATTAACGGAATAAGTTAAAAGGAGGCGGAGGAGATGGAAAGGGGAGAAGAAGAAGAAGAATAAGAAGACGAAACGAGGAGGAGATACATAAAATCCTTTCCGGAGTTCGAGGAGGAGGATGAAGAGGAAGAGAAAGAGGAGGATCCGATCAATAACCACCCGAAATGAGTAATGAACTCGAGGAGAAGTATAAAATAGCTGGATTTTGAGAGGACTAGGCGCGAAAGAGGTGGGAGAGGGGGTAGGGAAACAAAGATTTCGGAGGTCTCGTAATCAAATTTTAAAGTGTTCGCCATCTTTAAATTATTTCCGTCTTGATGTGATTCCCTCCCTTTGCTTATTAGAAAAAATTAAAAATTGTGAGAGGAAAAATGGTTTCGTATCTAAATTGATCGATAAATTTCGGATAAAACGGCCTTCTTTCGTCGTTTTCCGACCTCACCCTCCTCCGCCCCTGGTTTTTCCCATCCGCCTTCCAATTCGGTTTTCTGATAAAATTTAGTCGGTGCTATATACTAAGATTAATTGAACGATACAATTTAAAGCGTTAATTGTTAATGAAGGAAAAAAACGAAGTTTCTTCTTCTCATCTTCTTTTTTTTTAATCTTCTTCGTCGATTTGGTGGTAGTAGATAAAGATCTTTTAATTTTGCATCCTGTTTCTCTTCTTCTTTTTTTTGTTTTTAATTTCTCAAATTTATGGTTTTAGTCTTTAAACGGTCAATTAAAGAACTTGAAGGAGGTTACTTTGGTTTGTTGTTGAGTTTCTGCATCGGTTATAAGTTGTACCTAGTAAATCGGAAACTGTACACGTTTTTGGGGGTAGATTGGTGAATTGGTTTGGGTTACCTGGTACACCTGGTTTTATGTCTATCGATCAATTGAACTAATACTTAGTGAATACTTAGTATTGTTGATTATGGCTCTTTTTATACAAATCTCAAGTCCTCGTTTCTCACTGTACCTCTTAGACACTTAGACCACCTTTTTTGTGTTGTCATATTTACAGTATCTTATCTGTTTTCATTTGTTTCTGAGATTAGTTTCTCGCTTATTTGTCCTTCTCACTTTTGAAACTAATGTTTCGATCTCATTATCCTTAATTTAGTCGTTTTCTGACTATATAACGCAGAGTAAACCGCAGTTCTTTGTACCAGTTTCACTGTACTGAAGGTGGAGGCTTTGGATTATGTCCAGGTGCTTAGGTATATCACATCTTTAAAAAGGATTTATTTCATAATTACTGCACACTGTCTTATGGAATTTAATTCATAAATATTGCACGCTTCTTAGAGGAATTCATTTCATAAACACTCCACATTACCTCGTAGAATTCGTTTCATAAATATTGCACATTGTTTTGTGAAATTTATTTCCTAAATACTGCACTAAATACTTCTTGTAGAACTTATTTCATAATTACTAGACACTCTCTTGTGGGATTCATTTCAAAAATATTGCACACTGTCTTGAATAATTCATTAAAAAAATATTGCTCCCTTTTTTGTAGAATTATTTCATTAATACTGCACACTCTCTGGTAGACTTTATTTTATAAATAATGCACACTTTCTAGAGGAATACATTTCATAATTACTG
This sequence comes from Columbicola columbae, assembly GCA_016920875.1. NCBI lineage: Eukaryota > Metazoa > Arthropoda > Insecta > Psocodea > Philopteridae > Columbicola > Columbicola columbae. The sequence goes on along the minus strand of JADMLL010000009.1, from coordinate 10,900,264 downwards.
CACACTATCTTCTAGAATTTGTTTCAACGATACTGCACATTTTCATGCAGGATTCATTTCATAAACATTGTACACTGAGTTAGAGGTTACCAGCATGTTGTCAGCCACAGGTGTATTGACGTTAGAGACGTCTGTGTGAACAACTGTCTTCATGTGACGTTTGTGGTTATTCAAAGATGTCCCAGCTTCTTTGTTTCCTTGTCTTCTGTTGTCCTTGATTAGTGTTAATTTATTTTTAACAAAATTCGCTGTTATTCCATTGATTTTTCTTCTGATATTTGTTTTGTGAGGTTTCTTTCGATCGGGTTAAACACCAAACCTAAAACTGTGTCAGACACTCTTCAGGGAACTGGGTTGGGTTGATTTGGGTGCGTCCTGAGGTCCTTAAAATTAAAAAACAACTTGCTCTAAATGGTGATACCATCACAAAAAAATATTAATAATAATTCGAACCATTTTGAATAAGACAATAAAATGAGATGAAAACAATTCGACCACCCTGAAAGTTCAATCAATCGATTCCGACACACTCACATCAAGTTCAAACGCCTCGAAAAAAGAAGAAAAAGATCAAGGAACTCCGATATAAACATAAACAACACACACATGATGAGAGAGAGAATGAAAACAATTATCTGGTATGGAAGAAACACACGCGAACAGGAAGCGGGTCGAAAACAAAAGTATTTGTTACGCAATGATGCGAGTTCCCATGTAGTCACCCAGTTTACCTCCTCCTTCTGGTAACATGGCTGAATGGTTTCAAGTCGGGACGTAATATAGCGAGGATATGTGATCGGGGCAACAATCGAGAAGGTTCGTCGCAGTTGCGACATCTCATTATACAACCCCCTCCTCCTTCTCCTCCGGATTTGGGTTTTTTAAATTTTGCACAGCTTCTGTTCCGTGCTAAGGACAATATGCAAATGTTCTCCCTCATCAAAATTTTCAATTAGATCGTTGTTTATGTAACACTTTCCAATTTTACATAAAAAAAATGAAGAAAAGAAAAAAAAGACGGAATTGGTAACAATGATGTATTAAAGTGTGTGATTATGGTGAGGCTGATGCCGTGATTGTCACTCGGACACACTTTCTCAATACGACATGGGTCCTTGTTTTTGTCAATGGGTCACGTGTCCGGTTTTGGCGATTGTCCGACGACGAGATTCTCGCGAATTTTTCAAGGTGTTTTTGCTCTAATTGATGGTTAGTCCTTTGAGAGTGGGAGTGTTGCCTGGATTCAGTCCTCACAGCCTTCTAAATCGGTGAACCTTTCTTTTCCTTAAAATTCTTCTTGGAGCTTGGTGAGGGTAGGTGATGTACCGTCGTTGGGTGTGATTTTCTGGGATTCTCGAGTTGTGTGAGACTTTACTGTTCTTCGGTTTCTTCCCGAATTTCTACAAGTTTTCTTGTATAACTAGGGTTACTAAAATAGCAGATTGCTGTTGTTATAGAACATAGGTTTTCCTGCAGAGAAATTAAAAATGTTTGTGCGTATTCTCTAAAAGGGATTCATTTCAAAAATATTGCACACAAAATTAGCTTCATAAATTTTGCACGATTTCGGATGTGGTTCGTTTCATAAATAATGCACACTCTGACTAAAATTATGTTTCAGAAATACTGCACACTTTTATGGAAATTCTCATAGATACTGCACACTTTTACAAAGGATTCATTTCAAAAATATTGCACAATATATCGAAGACTATATTCCAAAAATAATGCACACTTTTTCGAGGACTACATTTCAAAAGTAATGCACACTTTTAAGAAAAATTCATTTCATAAATATTGCACACACTTTATAAATATTGCAAAGTTCGTTTCATAAATAATGCACACTAACAAAAACTACATTTTTAAACCAATGCACACTTTTTAGAAAATCCATTTCATAAATATTGCACACTTTTAAGAGGAAGACTTATTCTTTAGTAAGCCTATCTTTCTTTTTACGCGGTTGTCCTTAGCTCTCGCGTTTGTCGTCATCCTTAGTCGTGAGTATTCTTCTGCAGAAGTTGTCGAACACCCGCACAGAATATAATTGGTGGAACCGGAGGAACCATGAAATTCTTAATTTTTCGCTGTCATAGTGTTCTGTGTGAGTGAAAATTATTATTTTCCGCTAATGATAGGTCTGTGTGAGTTTTTCTCACTTCCGGTGCGCGTGTTTACAGCCTTTAGAGTAAGTACTAACGTTACATCTCCTTCTCCACATTCATTCTTCTTCTCTTTTGTCTTCCAGTCTTTTTTATATTATCACGTGGTTTTGGTAGAAATATTGTTTCTCGGTTTTGTGAGAAGGAAATTTTGGTTTGGAGAAAAACTGAATCGTGACACACCATCCCATCGTAGGCGGTGTTCTGATAAATAGCCAAATCGTCTCAGCCGGTGCTCATCGTCCGTCAACATTGTGTAAGACCAAACCTGTCGAGATCTTGTACATTACAACCTGCATGCGGCTCATTAGCCGCCTCGATTATGCGCTTTTTTATGTCCGATTTCACACTTCCCCGGGTTTTTATGCGCGATTCCGACCTGGTAATGTAAGCGGGCGTATAAAGTGAAGGAAGTAGATGAAGGAGAGGAGAGGCGGGGAGAAGTTAGGCAGGAGTACACAAAACCTGCAACGAAACTAGATTCTCCTAACAGGTTGCGATTTTTTCCTTTTGAAAACTCGTCCCGGGGACCATCATTAACATATCAACAACCATGGCCCAGACCGACAGCAAACACCTTCTCCTTTCTACACCCACGCACCCACCACCACTCCTCTCACTTGCCAATCTTCTTTTATTAATTTAATTATCAACCTTGATAAAAACCGTCACCAATATCCGATTGCCAACCCAAAAAGAGAAAATGAAATGAAAAAAAAATGGAGGGTCCTTGAGACTTTGTTATTAATTAGGTCTCTTCCGTCTATCACTCGGTGAGAAATTTAAATTCCACGTATGTCATATATGCGTTCGTCCAATTAAAAATTCAAATTCTATTCCATTTAGTGGCCGAATGGTAAATTAAGTAAAAACGAGGAAATGCTCAAGACAAGAGTTAGTGGTACGTTTAGGCTGACTCAAACGATTTCAAATGAACCCGAAGAGAGCTATTTACATGAAAGTATTTTTCCTCCATGTTTTTTATGTCCTCAGGATACTTTGGTGTGTATGTGTTTGTGTCTCTCTCTCTTTATTTCTTTTTTTCGGGTTTCGTAACTTCGCTGTCTGTCCTCGCCGTTGTTTTTGTCCTCCTATACCAGAATGTATGCGTTGGCGATAGTATTGACTATCCTTATGAAAATCCGCTTCAAGGCCATTACCAGAACTCATAAAAATCCGAGAACTACTTCTTTTTTTGTTGTTGTTGTTGCCCTCTCCTTCTTCTGGCGAGAAATTCCTTTCCTTTAAATTGATGAAAATATCCCGTTGTTATTAATTAATTAATTGATTAATTAGCCGTGAGGGATTTAAAGTTTTTTGCTGTTGTTGGAATTTTTTTTTAATGGTCCATTTCCAAGATAAAGCTACTTTGGTGTTGTGTACGGGAGGTCTGTGGTGTGATATTTAAGTCCCAGACTAAGAATTTATAGGTGCGAAAATCCTCCTCCCGTATCCTGTTGTACTCAAAGAAGGGTAAAGAAAGGGATAAGAACTATAACTATATAACTTTGATGTTGTTTTGAGTTATTGGATTTGTGGAGAGGTGATTAGTAACAGGTTCATAAGCTCAGGAGTGCCCTCCGAGAGATTATATCGTATGATATATCCTTTCCCGCAGGTATGAATTTCCTGTCGTTAAAAAGGAGAGGTTAAGGTTTGGGTTTCGACTACTGGCAAAACAGAAGAGTGTGAAGGTGTTGAGAATGAGTTCAAAGTTGTCTCCGATCTCTTCTTAGATATGAAAGTTACTGAAACGATTCTTGAAGCTAGAGTCTAAAATGCAGGAACATGGTTACTGGGCTTCGAAAATCGTTTTTGGAAAAACAAAGACAGCGCTATTTGATAATGAATCGACTTCAAAACAACAAATTATTTCTTCTTCATTCTGATTAGATTCTATTATTTTCTGTAGTTGTCTTCCAGGGCGTCCTCAAAGATTGGGTGCATCGGTGCTTCGAACGAAAAAAGTTCTGAACTGATACTGATACGTTTTTGATGAAGAAATCATTCCGGAAACTTTTGGGACAGTGTCTGTATATACCAGAACGTGGATCGGAAAGGAAGTATCGCCCCTTACCAACTGCAGTTGAAGTTAGGAAACTTTAGCGAATGGCCGTTGCTGATTCAGCTGCTTCACTTTTCCTTTTGCTCTTTTTTTGTCATTTAGTTGGCCAGGTATGTTACGTGACTACCCTTGTTGGTAGGTTTCAATACCTTTTTGAAGAACCTGTCAGAAGGTTTGCTGCCAACTTTCCTGGCGATTGTGGATATCCCTTAGGGATAAGTTTGAAGAGATCTGTCTTCTGCATGCTTATCCATAATGTTGGCTTCCGACTGACCAACTTTTCGACCACCCTTTCTGTTCTCCATCATCAATCCATAACAACGTCACTCAAAGGTTAGACGTCTGAAAAGTTGACGTAAATCCAAATCCAAAAGAAAACGTCACTTCTTTCTTTTAATCTTCCAATCTTTCTAAGAACCACCTTCCTCCCCACCGCCTTCTCACCCCAAACAAAAACATTTTTTTTCCCGTTAAGCTTCTTTGGTAGAGCTTTTTTATGTTTTTCCATGTTTTCATGACATGTCGTTTCCTTCAGCCTCTTTAACAACCTTCATCACAAATTCATGTTTTCACCGGCAGTTACATTCCTCCCATTCCATCTTCTTCTTCTTCCCTCATTTAAGCCTTCCACGCTTGTCCCTGACAATCATACTATCGATTTCCCCGGAGAACAGTAAAAAAAGAGTAATGTTTCAAGAAGAAAGAAACCGGAAGCGAAATCACAACCATATTGAATTTTTTAAGAAAGGTTTCTTGTTACGACCGGAAACAACTCGAAAGATCAAAAGCTTCCAGCCTCTCATAGCCGTCTTTCCCATAGTCTGTTTCCGGTGAACTGGAGAATATTATATTTTTTTGGGGGGGACTTTATTTTTTTTGTATAAATCGTTAAAAGATGAGCGGGTAGGGATGGGGGGAAGGTGGAGGGTGGAGGAGACACTCTGATACACAAATTGGAGACGCCAAAAAGTTGTTTTTGCTTTTAAGAGTCTCTTTTTTGCCATAATTTTTTTTAATATAAAATCAAATCTAATTATGGGTTTTTGATACCTTGAGGCCTACAACACTTTCAATCAATCAATCTGTCAATCAATCATTCGGTGGAGCGGTATTTACGACCGGTGCGCTCAGATTTTTTTTTAAATACCACGTTGTAAGGATTTTTTTTATATATTAAGAACTATTAATATTATAATTTATTCACAAAATTGCACTCTAATAATCATTTGATAGATAGTAGATAACAGATAATATTTATAATGTTATGGCGGATTGGTTGTTTTGAGTGGGGACGGGGGGATTAGACTTTTGCTTTCATTTACAAATTTTAATTTTTTCCGTTGACAGATTTTTGGTTACATTCAGGGCAGAGACTGAGTGGAACGATGATTCACTTCTTTGTCTGTTCTCCTTGAAACAGGTCCGAATCTGTTCTCTACTCCCCCGGTGCCCCAATTCGTCCTTTTTATTGGTTCATTGAAACAGTCTGGCGGTGCGTTCTTGTAACTTAACAAACAATTTCTGGTTTCATTCAGATTCTCAGCATTGGATTTACGGGGTGAGTCAGTTTGACTCATTTAAAATTCTATTCGCGAGTGGAAGGTTTTTGGTGTTGTGGTAAAATCGCCAGGCTATGGAATTTATGGCCGTTAGTTGCAGCCCTCTTCAACATTTTATTGTACCCAGGGGTGGAAAAAAACAGAATTAAAACTATATACTATAAAACTATAAAATTATATTTCTCATTTCCATCAAGAATTCGTTTTATAAATAATTTTGGTGGAGTGTTTCTTTCATAATTAATGCACAGGTAACTCACAAGTAGTTTTAGAGTATAAGTGTGACAGTCAAACTGGGTATTGTAGAAATGCTTTGAAATATAGCAGGTGAAGGTGTCTTTTATATAAATATAATTTTTTTGAAAGACTCTTGTTTGTTTTTAATCACATAATTAAATGTATGTTTGAAGTTTCTCAGTGATTATCTGTTTAGAAGTCGAGACAGAAACCACTAGACTCCATTACGGTTCTATTATTTTCCCTTTCTCTTCACTCTTTCGGAATTCTCACTATATAATTATCTCACTTCTCATCCTTTTGTTTAGTCTTATTTATTATTATCGTTATTGTTAGCTTTGGGGTCAAATACCCGCGTAGATTGTTTCATGGTACAGACCCAAACACAGTTTGCTGAAAAATGTCCACAGCGGTTCGGTGAATTAAACATCCAATTGTTTAAATTTCAGTGTTGTGTTTGTTTTGGTACTAACCAACAGTACCATACTGTTGGTATTGTATTCCTCCTAACCAAATCTCCAATCCTTTAACTGAGGAATGAGCAACACGCGGCCCGTTAAAGATGTTTATGCGGCCCGCCAAGTATTTCTGAAATTGAATTCATTTTATCGACTTTCTCTCATCAATATATTATTATATAATTAATTATATTAAAATGGTGGTTATACTAAACTGAAACAGTTTTTTTATGACGGGTTATTTACTTGCCGGCAACTTGTTCAAACATACAATACGAACGGGCCGCGTTTGTGCTTGTTCGTGTTGCTTCTGTCACACAATTAGTGAGACTGCTAAGCTGTTAACTTGCAATTTCAGCAATTCTCGTGTTCCCCAAAAAGAGTGAGGGCAATTTCATTGTCAAAGAGATAATATTGGAGTTTTTACTGAAATTTAAATTTTCCTACAAATTTGTGCGGCCCTCCTGCTTTATCTATTTGCTGGGATTATGAGACGGACCTTTAGGCCAAGTACTTATTGTCTCGAATTGGAGATAGGTCCCAGTAAACCGGAGGTGAGGAAATCTATGAAAAAGTATAGCTATCATTAGGAGTAGGATGTTGTCTGGATTCGTAACCTTTTGTTTGGGAAAATTGTTTTCTGGTTGTGGGATCGATGAGAGTAACATAAGATAAAAGCGAACAACAAAAGAAACCCGTTAAACGTAATCCGCAATTTCCTCTCCATAAGCAAACGTGGTCACTTGAAAATGAAAGCCTGCGGTAGATAAAAACACACAAATATTTTAAGACGCATGATGGATTTCACAAACATTTAACAATCGGAATGATTGTGTTCGCATTACGGAAAACTCATTTAAAATACCTAATACAGGTTTATTACTGCGGTTGTTTGGATAATAACGAAAGTAGCCTAGATAGATAAATAAAAAAAAAATTCACCATTCACCGCAAAGAAACAGAAACACACACAACACATGGACAAAAAAAATTTTTTTCTCTCAAGACGAAGACTCGGCAGATTCCCTCCCGCCCCGGCCCCAGAAGACCATCGTTTGCCACATGGGCCTAAAGAATTCAAATGATGAGGTCCATTAATCATGAGTGATCATCCCCTAATTACAGATGTTGGTCCAACACCAGGAGTTGGGACTTGATTCGCGGGTCGCAATCACGGATCCCTCGAAAAACCTTGGAAGAATCCATCAAGAAGTTAATGAAATTTCGAAGCGGCAATGGGCTTCGGAGAGTCACTCGTCAGGCGAATGGTCATCCGGAGGGAGCGTCAACTAATTAAGAGGAATTGTTGGTGGTCGCGAAGAGATGAACTCGTTTAATTGTTGATTTTCTTTTCTTTCTTTTTGGAAGGACGGAGTGATGGGAGAGGAGGGGGTTGATGAGAGGAAGATAGCAGGTCCTGGGCGGGCGGTTAGCGTGAAGAATGTTGGAGTTGATGCTATGATCTCGCGAGAATATGGGTGGAAGGTAAGTTCGTTCGTTTCTCATTTCCGGTTTTTGTGATTATGATTGTTGGTTTCTTGACCTATTCTCAGACCTCTTTTTCTCTCTCTTCTTTTGCACGTTCAATGTTTTTCTTTTCTCATCTTTTATTTATTCTCAAGCATCAACTTGCTTATTTTGTGGTTTTAGGTTGTTGGCTGTGACGTCACCACACCAATTTTGCAACGAAACGACGTGTTGTTGAGTTTCGCGGTGGTTTTTTGTTCAAACTAGTGGCCTGCTGGACTCTTTGACATTGTAAGTATCACTACAACTATGCACTAATATATGTAGCGACACTAATCAAAGTAAAATTTATAATTTATTATTTATAATATAGGATTGAGACCTAAAATGAGTAGAGTAGTGTACGAGAAACGTGACTGACTCTTAGTGTTTTGTATTTGTTTTATTAGTAAAGTTTAGGAGTGTGATATCCTGCTTTGTTTTGCTTGTATTATATAATATTATACTGTTTGAAGTGTATAAGACGATTTAGTAGAGGGATATAGTCGCAACTCTCTAGAATAATAGAGGTCATGAGTAAGAATAGCCTTCGATAGACATCCAGCTGGAAACCCACTAACGGGGTACTCTAGTACTTACTAAAGAAGAAGACATGGTTCCTGAAGAGAGTGAAAAATCTACAGGACTTAGAAAGAGATGTTGAAGTTTGAGTCCTTGGATGGCTGAAGAGTGTTACTGAAAGGATGCTAATGCTCGTTGAAGTTTTCAAAGTCAATTCTTCCCATTTTCAGGTACCATTATCTACTAAACTGGATAGATCTTCGGGTTGTCGAAGGTCTAACACTTCTAGTCCAGTCAGAAAGTTGTAAATTTGACTAAAATATGAGAAGCTATTTTTAATGTCGACACAAAACGGCCCGATTACTCAAATATCAGGACCATTAATAACTCGAAGAACGGCTGCGACAAACTAACACACACCAGACCTGTGTACAATGTCACGTGGTCTCTACTCGAACTTTGTCTGAGCATATCACTGGGTTTTAGTCAATTTCGGATGTTGTGTCACGTACAAGAGGCACCAGTTTGGGTTTTAATCTACCAATGAGATGTTACCATCAAACCGGAAGTTTGTTAAAACACTGAAACCGAGCTTTTGACTCAGATTCGGTATCCCACTCACCTCACTTAGGCTATTGTCAATGACACATAGCTCCATAGTGACACAAAAGGAGGCAAGAGCACCAAATTAGGGTGATGAGCAATGGATCATTGAAGAACAGACTTAGGTAGCCGCTGTGACTCCACCATAATGACTCATTATGAGGGAGTGTTAATACCCGCGGATTCTTTTATTTTTATTTTATTTAATGACACTTAAATTGGTTTATATCAGAGTTCGCCTAAAAAAGAAAACGCATTAATCTTTTTGTGTTCGCCATTTGCAATTATCTGGTTTCAATGTTGATACGATTATCAAAGTCATTAACTTCATGTTAGTCCTGGTTGTCTTTGAGAAACATTGTTTTAAATTGTTTTCTTCCATTCGGATCGCCGAAAAACCTTTTTTTGTGTCCGTTTTTTTGTTCCTTATATGTTATCTCCTCTCGCGCCACTACCTCTCCCACGACCTCTACAAACAGACGGATTTCCCTTCCAGAAGACCATCATCCATCTCTGAATATTAATAGAGATTAATTAGGTTATTAATTAAATTTCCTTTTTGGAAGGAGTGATTATGATGAATCGGGCTTTCTCGAAGAGCTTTTGGTTTCCTTCTGCGGAAGGAGGAAGGAGAGATGGAAGGTGATTGATGAGTTGAAATCGCTTTTGGAGAGCTTGTCTGCAGAGTCGCATTTTTGTTTTTTTTGTCTCATTCAGATATATGTGAAAATCCCCTCAGTGGGTTTGTCTTCGGGTTGATCAAACTCAGGGTGACTTTCGAGGTTGAGAAATGGTGTCAAGGTCACCAAATCAAAGTGTTTGGATGTCATCAAAAAGTCATTAGACGATTCCACAACCTTCTGATATCGGTTCTATAAATAAGCAGAGAGGGAGAGCTTTCGCGGTATCTCAAGTCAGAAACTCACAATAAGTCGAAAGCTGGTAGCCAAAGAAGAAAGACAAACGAATCGGAAAGTCAAGTCAGAGATTCGAGATATAATTGATTTGAAATTGTCAGACGTGTGCCTACTCCTTTATCTACAAGGAAAACTAAAAGACCTGGCCGACTGCCTACCAGATGGATTCCAAACCTCACAACCGTATGCCTTCTCCCCAGGTGGAAAACGGAAATCCCGTTTCAAGTTAGCTCGTTGCCAAGACGTTAAAAAAAAGCTTTCAAACAAAGCTCGCTACGGTAATAGCATGTCCCACACGATCCGAAAACGGTAAACAATCTGTCTTATTAAAAGGAGAACTTAATTAATTGGACAACGCATGTGACATAAAGGGAAGGTAACGGTAGTGTGCGTGTATTACGCAATGCTTTCGTAGGTACGGTGTATAGGTGCGAGCTTTTCGGCTTTTCTTTGTCTGCTGGGGGGCCTTCCGGTCGTTGTGACTCCAACCTGATAAGAGAAAATTCTCAAAAAGGGACTCTTAAACGTGGTACTAATTTTATAGAATGGAATGTAGGGTATGCGGATAGGAGTTTCTCGTCCACGAACGCCTTTTAAATTTATCGCTTTCATTCCCGAACGCCCGGAATTTTCTATTTTTCTCGCTTTCGAAATGTATTGTTGGGTTTGGTCATGACTTATCTCCGAGCTTACACTTGACTGACCGACATTGTTGTGCTTATTGATATTTTCCCTCCTCCTCCTTCTTGATTTATATTTCACACAAATCTTGTGACACACTCTCTTCTCTCTCGCAATTTGGTTTCATTCTTTGTTTTGCTCTTTGCGTCTAAATTATTTTTCTGTTGCCGTGGTTTTGGCTTGTGGTAGAACAAAGCTCTGAGGAAAACGTAATTTTAGGCGCGATATAATAACTTGAGGAACGTGAGAAATTTTAAAAGACTAAGTTTCGTCAATTATTCTCGTCGAGGAATCTAAGACTGAGCTTAGTGAGTCACGTGACTAGAATGAGATGTGGTGCATTTTTGAGAAGAGAGATTTGGTGTGGCTCGAATATTTTAAAGAAGTGCTTTACTTTAACCCCAGATTTTTGAAAATCTGAAAAGCTGAAACTTTGCTGTACTCACTGTTTTGTTAGTTTATCCTGTTGGCTCAGTCATTTATCCTCATCGCGGAAGACGTCTAAAGGGTTGCGACTGAAATTTTGGAAATTGTGCTGTATCATGTCCTGTGACTGTAAAGGATAAACTTAGATCATCTTGGTGGTGGTAGTAAAGTTAGAAATGGTTTGGACAACTGAGAAGTACCAGCAGCATATGAGGTAATGATTACAATGTGCATGATTTTATTAATTAATTAGATGAATCTTGTGTGAAATTGTGCATTATTTATGAAATGAGTTTTTCGTCATGAAGATAAAAGGTAGGAAATGAGATCTTCCTGAAATTTGGGATATTTATGAAATGAATTCCAGACGAAATTGTGCAGTATTTTTGAAATTAACTGTCTGCGAAAGTGTGTTATAGTTATGAAATGAATTTTCATGAGTGTGCAGTATTTATGAAAATACAGATAAGTAATTAATTATAATTAAAATGCGAAATAGTAATAAAGTTAGCTTTACTTGAAAATGTGCATTATTTATGAAATAAGTTTTACTTAGAAATGTGCACTGTTTATGAAAGGTAGTCCCTATCAGAATGTGCGCTATTTATAAAATGAATCGCTTTCAGTCAGCGCGAAACATTTTTTGTACCTCTCCATAGAAAAAGCTAAAACCTTACAACAACAACAACTACAACAATCACGACAATCTACTCTTTCAGCAACCTCAGTAACAAACAATATTTCATAGAAAATATTTCTCAAAGAGAAAAAAAAACTTCACGAAACAAGATAAAATTCCTCGCTCATTAAACTGGACCGAAATCGGTCAACATCACAATTATGAAGTGATCAAAAAAGACAGACATGGTCAAGACGACAGATTGCAGTTTTGCAAGTTTATTACGAAAGACCCTAAAAAAGGCAACGCGATAAAAATAAATAAATAAAGGAAATATAAAAAAAAAACGTCACAACTCGGGATATTTTATTTCAAACGTTTTCCTACGAACGCGTACCAAAAGCCGCCATATTGAAAAATAAAAAATAAAAAGACGCTCAGCTGGAACGACAACCACAACAACATCGACAAGAAAAAAATCCCATAATCAATAAATCAATAAGTTTTATTTTATACTTGGATAAGTTCTAAGGGCAAACAATTTCCAGCATCTCGGAGCATATGCACACACTCACACAAATACACAAAATGGCGTCGGCCGATTTCCTCGAGGCCTTCATAAACTTATCGCAGATCCAGAGAATTAAGAAATAAAGATGGCAACGTCGATAAACACATCGAGCGCAAATATTTCCGGCATTTTATCTCCAGTCTAGATAAAATAAGTGAATGCCGTGTGCGTACGTCGGGACGTACCCCCCGACTCACGGGAAACTGTCTCTGGGCGACGATAACGGTGACGAACGGGGTAACCGACGTCCATTTCCCTGTTTTATCCTTTGGGATTGGTTTCTTGTCTTTCTTTCTCCAAGGTGTCCCCCCCGAATCACTCCGCCAAACCTTGAATCTAGTAGACAGGTACGGTTTATTTCAAGGTTGGATTTTTTTGGTTTGGTTTGCCTCTCCTAATTTGTTATGACAAAGTTTTTCAGATGAAAATTGCGACAGTCATCCATCTTGAATTGGTTTTCGAGTTTTTCTCTCTCTCCCTTGAGTGAATCCGTCGAAATATTTTCATACAGTCGGTCGGTTGTTGGGATTGTGATTGGTTCGGACGTTGATTGAGATGTGAGTATGTCCTGTATGGTAGATGAAACTTTATACGTTGTCTCGGTTGAAATGATGAAAGAATTCAGTGGCTTGCTGGTAATGTTCTTCGAAACTTGAAGTTATATACAAAAAGTAAAACTGGGTTATGACGCCGCGCCATTTTTATACTAACTACCGACGTTTCGTCAATTTGAACGGGTGTTGACATCGTTTGATAGAGCAAAACGGACACCTCTGGAACTTTCCACAGAATAGCACTGGAAACTTCCAACTTTTACTTTCTTTCAGATACTAACCTCTTTCCTTCTGCCTACTTCTTTTCATCTCTGTCCTTGCCTATACTGTCAAAACCTCTACTTTTTCTCTCTTAGTTCCCTATTCTGTCTCGTATTTATTCCTGTCGATAAAATTGCCGCGGAAGTTTAAACTCATTATGCCTTGGAAACCTGAAAAAAAATTTCAAGCCGTACTTGAATCCATTCTGAATTGATTTATTAACACTTTATCAATTAGTAGTATCTTCAAACGACGCCAAACTTGTGAAGCAACTTTGAAAACCTTGCTGTTGTGGGATTGGTTTGCTGACGACATAACCAGAAAACAAACTCAACTCAACTTGGAGCTCCAAACCCAACCTCAGCTCATCTCTTAAAAGTATGGCTAACAGTTGCTCTTAAGTTGATATTATTATAATATACACTTTCAGTTCCAAGGACCTAACTTTAAACTAAAATCAAACTGAAGAGGAACTAAATTCTTGAAAGTGGCACATCGAACTCGAAGAATAAGACCAAAGACTGGGAGGAGAGGAAGTACAAAAGCTGTGTCTGGTACTAGTTTTTGGCGGTATCAATAAACCAGGTGTGACTTTAAATACCTTGCTGTTGTGCTGTTGGATTAGTTTACTGACGTCACGACCTCAAAACTTAACTCATCTCCTGTAAGTTGGGTTAACCGTTGTTGCTGATACCAGTAAGCCAATTTTGTTACCAATTTTTGTTTTCCAGGATGTAGAGGTAAAAGCGCCGGACCAGAGAAGTTATGGCTGTTTGTTTGAGTCCTCTCCCACATCCTGTTGTATCAAAGATGGAGCAACTCAACAGAAGAGTGTGAAAGTGGTAGAGATGAAAATATCTTACATCTTCTCTGAGGTAGGTAAGTTTGTGTCACTAATCACATCTTAGTTGTGGTAGATATCAGAGCTTCAATCGAAAACTGCTGTTGGAAGCGGAAAACTGTTAACACCACTCATCACTTCTCTGTTGTGTGTTTTCCGTCTGTTGTTTGACCCTTTTTTTAACTTCAGCTGTTTAGTTGGGGGGCTTGACTGTGAGTTCAAATTTGTGATACCCAAGGGCAAAAAACGGGACTCAAACTCAGTTTTTACTACAACGTCCTGCAGCCCATCTGAGGAGGAAGTAAAGCCTCAAAACAAAGCTATCGAACCGGAAGCGTGAGACAAATTATCGCAAGGACTACGAAAATCGTGACAGGTACAAATGACAAATTATTACAACCCGAAAAGTTCGAACCACACCTGTGTCACCACATCCCGATCCCGTATCATTTTCATTTAATGGCCGTTCATAAAATGTGGCTTTGGGTCTTAAAATCCGTTTCCGGTTTCCATTTCAACAATAACAATCAACTCCGAGAAGGAAATCCAATGAATTAATAAAAATAGATTCGGGAAAACTCAGTGGGATGAAAATCCATTAATGAAAAAGAGAAAAAAAACGTTTTTGCTTTGCGAGAAAAATCTGAGTCACTCGATCCGCTTTTTTAATTCATTTTTTGTTGTAAGGCCATAAAAAAAGTGAAGGCCTAATCGAACTCGAAAAACCTAACGCGAAAAGAGAGAAGAAAAAAGAAACTGGAGCACCTGTGCGTAGGAAGAATTGTTCGAACCGTCTGATAAAGGAAGAATAAAAAAACAATCCGGATGCGAAGACCGCCACAAAAGACTACAAACTGGTCATTTTCAGGTTTTCAGGTACGTCGAAGAACAATAAGTAAACAAGAATGTGTTCTTTCGGCTGTTTTACGTTCCCGGGATTTTTACCTCCCGAATATGACGTTATTTCCCGACTGCTGAACGATTGATGAACGTCAAATGGATGTAGAAACCTTACATAAATATTTAAACAAGAAAAGTCAAACGTCAGCAATCTTCCCGAGGTATAAAAGTGAAAATTAGAAGACCTAAAAACGTGTTTTCATGCGTGACGTCATATACACAAAAACAAAACGAATCGACGTACGCCGTGTATCGGGAGAAAGACGGGAGTCTGATCATCTTCCAGTTCGTACCTGACGTGAGAGAAGGGATTCGGTCATCTTCGTGGAACCGAAAAACTCCCGGCGATCGAATTTTTTGAAGAAGAACTCGTTATGTGACCGAACTAGGGCAGAACAAGCTCCAGTGATGAATCCCCCTTCTCTCGCACGATACTTAAAATCGGTTCTGTGCCCGTGCCTGAACCTTAAAATGATCGGATTCGGTCGGAATCTCAACACGAACGACCTCGTCGAACTAGCACTAAATCCCGCGAGTCTTGGATACCGAGAATCCTAAGAAGCAGCAAGGAGTTTAGGAACCTGTTTGTTCATCACGCAGTTATCAGGTACGAGTTATTCAGGTCCGATTTTAAATGATTATTATTATTAACGGGAATCAGGTTTGGGAGCCGACCATTTAAAGCTCCGATTAGACGTCTACGTTAGAACTCTTAAAAGTTTCCAAGGTAGCGTTACTTAAGCGGACAGTCACGTCCATTTGAGAAGGAGCGTTGTTGCGAATGGAAGACTAGGAGTGTTTAGTGGTTAAACGTGAGCGCAATAGAAATCGGCCTGAGTTCTGGAACTGTATCAGTTTTGCAGAATTTTAAGGTGGCGGTGGAATTCGTTAGGCAAAAGCATCGCGTGCGGTCACCTTCGGAAATACTCTACAGAAGAAATTAATCCACATTTTATAGCGTTGGATAAGTACGGGAGAAAAGATCGCTGGAGTATCTGGAATCCGTACGAGGTTTCGAGTACCTGGAGGAAGATGAATTGGAGACATAAGAGAAACATGAGAGAATGGGGTCTATAGAAGGAGTCAAAACAGAGTAAAAAATATAGAAGAGGTGATGCCTGATTTAATCCCCGGTATGAAGAGTCGCCAATAAGCGACTCATATGGAGGGCAGTAGGAAAGCAAAAGTGAAGAGTGACGTACCCGGGATGGCCTGGGTCCCCAACGCTAACGGGACCCGGTGGGGGCTGCGACGTCATTACCGTTAACGTAATCGGGAGGCGGTCACCGATTCACAAAGCCTAAGAGTAAAAGTGTTTGTGGAAGTGGTCAGTGATCGAGTTTGGATCACCTGAAACGTTTTTATCTCTCGCAGTTGTCGCGAGTCCACACGCGGACTTTTTCAGTGCTTGTCTCCCCCGCGCAACCATAATTCTCGAATCTCGCGTTCGATTCTTATTATCATTATCATCGTTTTTAATGCGCGATTCGTGAGTGAGTGAGTGTGTGTCACGTGAAGGGAAGTAACAAACCCTTGGATCACATTTATGTTAAATATCGATCGCTTGCGGGGGTGGTGAAAAACAACAAGAAACAAAAACACCGAAAAAGATGTTGGGTGATAGTGATTGAAAGTGCGGGAAGTGCCAAACAATTTGGAATTTATTGTGATACTCAAGTGCAGAAACGACATAAAATAAATTAAAATTGAAAAGGATTACACTGGCGGCGATGCGACGTCAACAAATATTTTTCTGAAAAGTGTTTTCGTCTTTTTACCGGTGGAAAATAAATTAATTTATAATTACATAAAGGATTTCCACGGAGCTATTAACAAATCAAGGTATAGTCCATCGTTTTAAATTAAAATAAATAAATTCATCTCCTCTGCGAAAAATTTACAAAATCATTCAAACACTCGTGACTAATTTTTAATTTAAATTAAAATTTTCAAATTGGGATCAAAAATTTTTGTCGGTATCGAAGAACAAAACGAAAATTTAGTGCACACTTATTCAAATTTGATTAAGTCAGACGCCAAAGAGAAGTCAAAACCAAAGCTATAATTCGAATGTTTATTTATTAAATTATTTACTCACAAGCTAAATAACGTCAAAAATTAAATAAATAAAATTTCAAGTAAATAAATAAATTTTTCTCAATTGTAAAGTTTTTTATCACATTTTTGAGACACAAAAAAATTCCTGAACCTTTAAATCGTCGGAGATGGGCACATCTCCGACGATTTAAAGGTTCAGGAATTTTTTTGTGTCTCAAAAATTTGATAAAAAACTTTACAATTGAGAAAAATTTATTTATTTATTTATTTTGAATTAAAAAATTAGTAGAACTGAATAATTAATTAAATATTTTCCAATAATTATTTTCAAAAATTTTTAACAAAATTTATCTTACGAAAATTTGAACTAATAATATTTATCACACAGACCCTTTATCGGTGTTTCGTCAGCTATTTTCATTAAGTCAGCTGTAACAAATTCTTATTTATTTATTTTATTTATTAAAGAAATTATTTTTTGCGTCTTTCATACATAAGTATAACGCGATATATTTGCAAAATCCAAAAGCCGTAAGATTGAATCAAAATAAAAGTATATATATAACTATATTTATATTAAAGTGAAGAAAAATTATTTATTTATTTTTAAATAATTAAAAAATTGGAGTGAAAGGTTAAAAATTTTTGGAAAAGTGCGGCCAAATAATTATTTGAATATTTGGCAAAAATTATTTTCAAAAAAATTTTTTCACGGCCATGTGACCAATAATATTTATCTGTGATCGTAAGAATATTTGAACTATTTATCTAATACCAGAGGATAAGTGCTTATTTATTTAATTATTTATTTTCGGTTTTTCATGTAATACATAAGTGTTCGGGAGGTGTAGTGTAGTGTAGTGGTTAAAGTTCCTGACTTGGACGTTATGATCCTCCACCCGCATCCTGTTATACCCCAAAAAGGGTGAAAAACGGGATTACCACCACCAGAATACATAAGTATAGTAAGATGATCTACGGAGTGTCAATCAATAAATTTAAATCTAAATAATAAATATCATATACAGAAATTTAAACTATAACAAAAATTAACCGCTTATTTAACCCAAAAACCGATTACTTATGATAAATAAATAAATAAATTAATTAATTAATTATCTAATAAATAGTTTAAATAGCGCGAAACTTTTTCAATAATATACACTGAAACCTTTTTTTGTGCGGTGGATAGAGACTGCATTAATGAAAACGCATAAAAAAATTGCAGAAAAACTTCACAGATATATAGTTTTCGGAAGACAATTAAAAATCGCACAAAAAAGACCGCACAAAAACAGATTTGTGTGCGACTTACATTAGAACAAAATTTGAAGTTCATCTAAAATAGCTTTGAAAATAAATTTTTAGTTTCTTCAAATATTTAAAATATCGAAGTAATAACTCTATTAAAGCAACTGTAGTGAGTTTTAGAAAATTTTGAGGGAAAAAGTAGATAATCATTTAAAATAAATTTATGAAGTCTTATTATCTTTATTTATCTATTAGTTATCTACCTCCTGGTTGTAAATTTGAGAAACTAAGGATTTCGTTCAACTTTGAGGGATGTTTTTTATTTAAATTTTATTTTAGGGAAAATTTTTTGGTTTTAATTTCGCCAAATTGTGATTTATGTATAAAATAGTTGGCATAATGAGTTTAGAAAACTTAAGCTGTTTTTCTAAATTTTATTTAAATTTGTTTTTCGCAAAATTTAAAGAATTTTATTAATAAGTTCGTCATTTTATCATTCATTCATCTACTATTTAACCGTCATCCATCTTTAAATTTGATACTGTCGTGAGAGGAGTAGTGTAGTGGTTAAGTTCTTGACTTGGACGCAAATGGTCTTGAGTTCGAATTCTTCTCCCGCGTCCTGTTATACCAAAAAATAAGGGTTAAAAAAGGGATGAAAACCACCACCAAATTTGTTCTGTCAGTGGTGGTTCTAGCTTGACGGAAGTTTTATCTGGAGAAGAGACTTCTTGTCTTAACTCCCGAATATTAGGTTTAAAAGTGTTATTCAGAACAAAACAGTAAGAAGAAGATCATAATAATCAGCCAGACTGTAGACCAAAATTTGAAAAATGGATTTTATCTCTAAAAAGAACAGTGCCGTAGCCCCAGGATCGGGGAAAATACAATTCGGTGAGAATCCTATAGGAAATAGTTTTACGATTCTTTTAAAGTTAGTAGTGGTGACTTCTGACTTGGACGTTATGATCGTAAGTTCGAATCCTCCTCCCGCGTCCTATTATACCCCGAAAACGGGTGAAAAACAGGATACAAACCATCATTATATTTTAAAGTTAAAGTTAATAGTTTTTAAAACATTAAAATATCTGGAGATTTATTTTTATCTTACTAACAAACATTAAAGTTAAATTTTTCGTCTTTTCGTTGATCGTATAATCATAACCATCCTCATCTTCATCAAGCTTTAAATTAAAAATTTTTCAAATGAAAATTTTATTTACAAAACAAATCAATTAATTCCAATAAATAAATCAATATCATCTTAAATTTGTGCGAAATAAACAAAATTTAAATTCAATTTTTAATAAATAAATAAATTTTGATAACCGGACAATATTAAAATAAAAATTTGAAGAAGACGCTATTTTGAAAATTTTTATTAAATCATCAGAAGCTTATTATTAATTAAAATGACATCTATTTATGTGAAGTTATTTAAGTCAAGTAATTTATTAACTATGAATAAATAATTTTTAAATGAAAATCTTCCCAAAAATTTTTGAATTAATTAAATTAAGTCAATTTATCAGTGTTTCGTCAAGTTAGGTTAGCAGTAACGGTTTTTGCTCGCGATGATGATGATATCTCGTACGTACGTCAATACTCGGTGACATCGGGTAAATAAATTAAATTTATTTAAAAGAATCCATTAATTAATAAATAAAATTTCGAGAGAGAGGGAGAAAAAATTATTTCCTTCCTTTCAATCTTAATTAAAAGCTCGAGTTAACTAAATTACACGTTTCGACAAAAATTTACTTAACACTATACGGCTGGAGTAATTCAATTAAAAAAATTTAAAATCAATTAATTTAATAGAACTTTTGAATATAAATAAATTATCAGAGTCGCTGACAAAGGGACTCACTTCTCTTTCACCTTCCTTTCATCTTGTTCTTCTCTCGACTTGTCAGAATATTATTTCATACTTCGTTAACTTCTTACTTATCAAGAATTCAACTTTATTAATAATAATAATGATGATGGTGGTAATTAGACGAGTGCGTAGTAATAAAGGTAAATGAAAAGAAAATTACGCGCGCGTACGACGACGACGACGACAAGAAAAAAAATGAAAACAAGTTTTGACAAAAATTAGTTTAACGAACTTGAAGCAAAATGAAGAAGAAATATTTCTGGTTCTCCAACGCACAACGAATCCGAAAAAATAATAAATAAATAAATAAATAATACTTTTATATTCTTCTCGAATGATTAATAATTTATTTTGCACGTTATAAATAATCCGGTGACTATAAATAAATTTTTTTTTCTTTACTAAACGAACAATAAAAATCTAAAAATAGGTTTTTGACGTCAGGAAAAGTGTTTAAAAAAAATTTTTTTTATTAAACAAATTATGTTAATAACATATTAATAACAATTTATAAATGTTGTATTTATTGTTGTTGTTATTATTATTATAATTATTAATTTCGGTCGTGTGAAAATAAATTGAATTTAATTGAATATAATGAGAGCGGAGAGTCAGGGAAAGAAGTATTCAGGGACGAAATCATTAGATTAGGTTGTTTAGGTCAATTTTTTATTTTTATTATTTGTTTTATGGTTAGGTGATATAGATAAAAATGATATTATCTACTGTAGGTGCTTTTTGATTTGTTCCACACTGTTCTGGTGATCTTCGTTAATCTCAAAGAGGACAATCTTACTTCCTTTCTGTTCTTCCTTTCTCTTCTTCTGTCTCCTTTGAAGAAACTCAGATAATTATCCAAATGAATGATTTGTCTTCATTTTCTTTCTAACCTAATTCAGATTCAAACCTGATTCCAGAACATTCCAGATAATAATCAGGCGATGGATTGTTTATTTATTTTTTTTGCTTGGTATGTAGATAAACCGGAAGTTTTGAAACTAGTCCTGGCGAAAAATGTCGAACCTCTAGTAGTGCTAACCGATAGTCTCGAAGTCTTCATGTGTTTTCATTTTATGATTTTATCTATCAAAAGATTTTTTTTCATCTAGTTACTTATCTTTGATAGGTGTTGAGACCAAAGTCACATCTCTCTACTCTGTTTCGTTTAGGTGTGTATATATTGATGGCCTCAAGTTTTGTTTTCATTTACTATTGTCAAGTTGGTTTATCTATTATCTATGATATCGTTTACACTTTTATGTAGTGTGTGTTGGGTTGTTGTCGAAATTTCTGTTTCTTCGGACGTTAATACCCAGTTCTTCCCTTCTTCCGCCTCTAGTTTTCTTTCTTGGTTTATCTGTTATCTATACATTTGTCTATCTGAAAATAATTTTACCAACCTCTTTATTTCAGTTTGTTTTTATTCTTTTTTATTATCTAGTTCATTCAAATTTTCAGTTGGGTTTGTTATACTAATCGTCGTTCTTCTCCAGTTCTTCTTTTGTCGTCTTCTCTCTCATTATTTATTTTACCTATTGAAGCTTGCTAGCTACTTATCTAGGGCCTTCGACTACAAAGTGATGGGCCTTAATATCTTACTCCTCCCTTCTTCCTCCTCTAGTTTTCGTTTCTTTTGTCGGTGTATCGATTATCCTTATATATATATTTATCTATCCGAAAATAGTTTTATCAGCCCTTTTTGGGGTTTCGGTTTGTTTTTCATCTTTTTGATTATCTAGTTCACTCATAGCTTTCACGTTGGCTTTATTGTAGTATTGTCGTGCAGTTTCATCTTCCGCAATTCTTCTTCTATAGTCTTCCCTTCATTTTTGTTACCATCAAACCTAAATATTGAAGCTTGATAAATAATTATCTAGAGCTTTTAAATAAAACTATCAGTTTTGTAATAAAAAATATCTAGTTAAACGTTTAAGAGAGAAGATCAAACATCAAGTGACAATTTTCTGAGGTCGAAATTTATAGAAGCGAAAGGGAAGAGATATGTTGAACGATTAAGCATCAAGTCTTGATTTATTATTTTATCTATACACTCTCTTCCCAGTTATATGATTTATCTAATCCCTGAGGTTAAAACTTTGGTCTGTATCCGAGATAAAACTCCTTGAGGCAAGACCAACGACTTATTTCTTCGAACTTAGGGACAGGTGGTAGTTGACTGGGTTGTAAAAAATAGAATATCTACAGTAGATAAAGATAATTTAAGTATAGTTTTGATGAGTTGTTTTGTATATTGATTTACGGAGGTTTTAATATGTTTTCGGAGTCGATTGTGTTGGTTGGAGTTTTTGGAGTTGATATCCGCGATGGTTTTAATTTTTGTTGCTTAGCCTCCCCTGTCCCCAATTTCAGCCCCCTGAGGGCCTCCTCCCAAAAAATGACTCAGAAACTACCTCTCCTTGTTATACATCGCGTAAAAGAAGTCTGATTAATCTTGGGATGTTTGAGGGAGGGACGTCGATCGCCCTGGGAATGAATGAATGTATAATTTATTAAGCTCGTTTGCAATTGCAATCAACCCGAGAATTGGGTCGCTCGTCACTTGGTGGATTAGAAATTTCGGATTAGGAACGGGGTCAGAGAATTTTTTTTGTCTTTTTGGGTAGCGACGGTCGTCAGACAATTAAAAGCAGTCGGGAGGAGGAGAGGAAGACGGAGGTGGTGGAGAGAGAAAGAGGCAGAGAAAAAGTTTATGTTCGGTAAAAGCTGGCGAGATGAAAGTTTTTTGTTTACGTTCAGCTGTTCGTAATTTTTTTTAATAAAAAACTTTCTTTTTGTTTCGCTTTAAATATTAAAAAAAAAGAACCGACAGCGGGGAAAACTTTATTTATTTATTTATTTATTATTTTTTTAATATAAAATTATATTTAAAGCCTCAAACCCGAGAAGCAGTAATTTTTTAGCAATTTTAAAAATCTAAAACGAAAACCGTTCCCCACAAAAAAAAATTTCCTTTTCCCATAAAACATTTTTGTTTTTCTCATCTCAAACGCCAGGCATTTAATTTCATACTGTAAAGGGACAAATACAACGAAATCAATTATATTATCATACTATAAAACCAATTACTGTATAATTATTCGTAAAATTTATTTATTTTAAATGAGAAAATTCTTTCTGAATTCATTTGTGGTGTTCAATATTCACGAAAAGTGAGGGGTTTCCTCAAAATTAGGATTATCTGACAGTGTGCATTAGTTTTGAGATAGAATTCGGCGAAATTTATGTATTTTTATTTATCTATTGTTTTATTTTTAAATTTATCTATCACGGAGCTCTTGTCAAAGTTCTTATAAATGTCCTCTTTAATGGAAATTTGGTTTTGTAATTTATTCCAAGCAAGAATACATCAACAATTTATTTTTTGAATGGTACAAAAATTTTAAATCAAATTATAAATTTGAAAGTATAATTTTTATATATAAATATAAAAATCTCTCGTATATTTTAAGTAATCAGTAAATAAGCTTTCGGTTAAATTATAGCTTTGGAATGACTATATTGAGCATAAAATGATGTCGCGATGAAATTGTGCAATTAAACTTTCCAGGAGAGTGTGCATTATTTATGAAATGACCTCCTATTTTACATACAACTGTACAATTTTTTAGTAATTGATTTCTTCTTAAAAGTGTGCATTATTTTTGAAAGGAAACTTCCGCAAATGCGCGTGCCATATTTATGGATCCAAATTTGTCTTAAATGGTGTATTGTATAGGGAAATGAGTTCGCGATGAGAGATTGTGCATTACTTATGAAACGAGCTCTTGATAGAATTGTAGCTTTCTGATGACTGTTTTCTTCTTGAACGTGTGCATTACTTTTGAAATAAGCTCTTGACGGTTCATGCAGTATTTATGTAAGAAAAGAAAAGGAAATTCTTCCTGAGGGTTTGAATTTATTTTTGAAGTTTATTACTCATGAAGGATAATTATGAAATTAGGTCTCTCTGAGAGTGTGCATTACTTTTGAAATAAAAATTGACAAAAGCCGTGCATTTTCACTTTTAAATTTATCTATCACGAAACTCTTGTCGAAATTGCGCGCAATACCCATGACATTGAGACGTAATTGTTTCATTGAAGAGACGCAATTGAGTGTTTTGATTTTTGTTCGATTCCAATTTAATTTGTAGTTAATTACAATTTATCATCATTTTGTAGTGATTCGAGTAATTTAATTTACAAATCATGCTTTGTGTTTTAACTAGGAGTCTCGATCGATTTATTTGAATTTGTCTAGGGAAATTAGTTTGATCGAATCAATTATCTAGGGAACTTTGTGTCTCTCGAGTCTTAGTTTCGAGCTTTCTCTGTTTATTGAGGACCCGAGCTTTGGTTTGATTTTCTTTCTCTTTGACGTCAGAAAGCTTTGTTCGTTAGTAGCCCAACTTCCGGTCAGATTTTCTTCTGGTTGAATGTGTCATTGTTAGGGAATCAGTCACGTCTTCGGATCATTATCGAACTCATTCATCCGAATTTTTCGCTGTTCTAACATCTCATTTCCGCTTTTCTTGATTTCTATCTGTTTTCCGTTAGGTTTTGAAAATTTTTGTTCTTATCCCCGTTACTCCTTTCAGCGATTTATCTATTGATCTCCTTCCAATCTTTTTCTGTTCATACCACCCACGTTTTAGAGACATTATCTTAAATTTAATTATACACAACTCGGAGAGGTAAACGAACAAAAAAATCTGCAATCTGGCGAAGAAAATCTTTATTTGTATATCTTTCTATTTTATCTATTCACGTTTTGTCATTACACGCGGATGGTAATTAATCTAGATAAGCCGTTAATTGGTGTTCAGGTAGACAAACAAACAAAAAAATGTCGGGCACGAGAAAAGGCTGGGAAAACGGCCATTAATGGAAATGATAAATATGTGAAATGATTATCCGAGGCAGCGGGAGGGAAAGTTGTCCGTTCCGACGGACGAGGGAACAAAAAAATCCGAACGGCCTTGCAAGGACCTAGCCTAACGATTTCATTATCGTGGGGGCAGAAAAAAAAAAAAAGTCGAGAGGAACCGCCTAAATACCGGATTGACACGGGTCTTGGTAGATGGCCATTATGGTCTGGAATGAAATAAGGTCCTCACAAGGTTTTCAAATCAGACTTCTGGTAGATTTTGGGTGTCAGATTTTAATTAGCGTAGTGTTTCCGTGTGTGAGATTGTTTGGGTGCGATTTTCTGGGTGTTTTGTTGCCTATATATTTGTTTTGGTTTTGGTGTTTATTCTTTTGGTTTTTTGTTCTTTATGAGCTTTAGCTCACTGTTTTGGGTTTTTGGAGGATAAAGGAGGTTGCTGGGAAGACTTTTATCTGTTTATAGCCTTTATCTAATGGTTTTACCTGTTTTGAGCCTTTTATTTCTGATTTTTGTAGTCTACCTAACGTTTTATACTCAGCCTGTATCACTTTTGCTTCAATCTTTATGCGTGGTCTCAGATTCCTGTAGACCTTCATCCCTCTATACAAACCAGACTTCTGTAACAAGACCTAGAACACCCTGTTGGTCAGTTTTCTTAAGCCAATTATGGTCAGATATTTGTAGAAGTCTGGCCTTCATTTCCTCTGATATTCTTATATCCTATCTCTAATAGTCTACTGAGCTTTAGGTCACTGTTTTGGGTTTTTGGAGGATGGAGGAGGTTGTTGTATTGTTTCTTTCGACTCCATTTGATTTTGATTTTTGTCTGCTTTTGTGTTTATCTAACTCGAGTTTTGACTTTTTAGATTTTTATCTGTTTTGAGCCTTCCAGGTTTAGGAACCGACCCTTTGTATTAATTACTGGAATATGGGTCAGTCTTCTTGACTCAATTCCTCAAAATGTTTGTAGAAGGCTGTCCCCCATCTTCTCATGATCTCTGATAATTTATTGAGGACGGCGTATATCTCGCTGTTGTGCCGGTTTCTATTCTCTCCACTCTCTCTGACTGGGCCCAAAATTTTTCCCTTTAGCACTAGAACTCAAGCGCGTAGAGATCAGTATATTATGATTATATCCAATCTCTGACTCTCATTCTGAATTTTTATAATCAATTATCTATTTGTGCTAAGAATAATGAATTATACAAAAATAGGAGAGAAGTGAAAAAGAAATAAAAAGTAGAAAATTATGTTTTTCTTTCAAAATGTCAAGTGTTCATTGTGTGGCCAAGAAGAAGAGAAAAAAAAGTTCCTCATGATTATATACTTGACTCTTTCTTTCGTCTGCTTCTTCATGCTTGACAAATTCTAAAAAAAAATTTTTTTTTGTGTAAGTCACGAACGCGAATCTTCTCCAACGACCATTTCCTCATGTTTTCCTTTTTTTTGTTATCTTTTGTCTTCTGAAGATGATTCCGGACTAAAGTCCCATTCGGAATTACTCCATTTTCGCCACTTCCTACCAACCGTCTCACTCAAGTGTTTCACAAATTCGCACAATTTTGTTTCATCTCCCAAAACAAACTGAAGAATAGAAAGTCCAAGAAACAAAAAAAAACAAGTTCAAGAGTCCCCAGAAGCCCAGTCAAATTACCGGAAACGGAAATTTTATTATCCTTCATCAAAACAAGCCTTTCCATCGAAGATAAAATAAAAAATTTGAAGAGTCGCACAAATCAAAGTCATCCCCTCGCGGTTATGGTCAATTAAATGAAAAGCTCAATAAATTCAAAATGGCGACTATAAATAATTCTAAGAACTAGAAAAACAACCGGAAACCCGAACAAAAAGGAAACGGGAGACAATAATAAGAGACTATGAAAAGTTCACGGTCTCACATCCTGTTCTAGTTTAATTAGCCTCTTTCAAGACAGTTCCAGAAAAGCCAAAAATCCAAAAGCAGTTCCAAAATGTAAAAGAAAAAACTTGGCTCTGGGGTAGGTCATGAGTTTCAAGAATCCAAAACTCAATTAAGAAAGGTTTGAGAGGCTACAAGATGGCGGATGATTTTTTTCGGATTGAATCACCTCTGCGAGAAATTTAATTAAAAAAGTTAAATTGAAAATAACGAGCGAACCGTTTGTTACTTCCAGACATTTTCCATTAGGAGCTGATTTTCCCTTTATTCGCTCCTGTGACCTAATTTCCGTTTCTGAAAAAGGTTTGTTAAACGACTGCGACAGTTGTGAAATTTATAAAATTGCGATGAATGTGTCAGGGAATGAAAGCGGGATTGACACTGACAGACGGAAAAGGAAATGAAAGAAGGATGGACGGAAGGATGGGATTATAAAACTGGATGACGGATAAAAGTTTTTTAGTAGATAAGAGAAACTCCAAAAGTCAACGACCTTCGTCGAGAGATATTTTAAGGAGATACACAAGGAGCTGATCTCTAGGAGGAGAATGAAGGACTATAGATAACGACACAACAGCGAAATATACGCCCACCTCAGTAGAATATTAGAGGTAGAGAATATAGATTTAGAATATAAGAATATTAGAGGAAATTAAGGACAGACTTTTACTAACATTTCACCATAATTGGCTCAAAAAAACTGACCAACAGGATGTTCTAGTACTTATTACCGAAGTCTGATTTCTGGTGACGGATGAAGGTCTACAGGAATCTGAAATCACGGTTAGAAATTGAATCGAAAATGATACAGGATCGGTATAAAACATTAGGTAGACTCCAAAAATCAAACCTGGAAGGCTCAAAACTGATAAAACCACTAGATAAAGGCTGTAAACAGATAAACGTCTAAAAATCAAAAAGCTCAGTCCATTGCTACTGCTTTTGGACTCCTTTAGAAGCTTCTTATAGTTACGTTTGCTCGCTACATAAATTTCCTGATAGCTGCTATAAGAGTGGTTTTTCAGCAATCATAGGCCTTTCTGAACTCTGTTTTTGCCATTCAGCATGATTCATCGTACCAGATATTCCTCTTAAATTTTTTTACTACAGGAATCGGTCCTTTCTGCATTAATTGCAGTTTTTCTTAACTACAGAGCGAGAAAGTGAGACAGTATTGGAGTGTTACAATGGTATAGCGCCCAGTAATTTGCAATTGGAATGGTTTTTCCTATATAGTTAGTTTTTAAAGAGTTCCAGCTCTATATATTCATATATATTATCTATATACCGAGTTAATCTGCCTCCTCTCATTTCCTCTGAGCTAGTTAACGGTTACTAATGATGACTAGATTGAGGGGACTGAAAGCATTTTGACTATTTTTGTAGGGAATGTCTTTTCTTTAGGAATTTTTTTAAGCAGTCTAAGAATTTCTTTCCTGGTTTTTTTTAGTTTCCTTCTCTCCTCCTCCTCCACCTTCTTTCCTTGACAAATCTCGCCGTCTGCCAATTTCCATTTTGTTAAGTTTTTTCTTCGTTTCATTTACTTAGAAAAATAAAAGAGAGGGAATTTTTGTTTCTAAAAGAACTTTTCTTTATTTCATTTTCTGATTAAATTGTTTGAAGAAAGGAAAAAGCGAGTAAAAGAAAAAGAAAAAGATAAAATTCAGTTAAAAAACTCAAAAAAGAAACCCTTTTGAAATTCGAAAGAAAGAAAAAAAAGAAAAGACAAAAAAAAGTTTCCCAAGAGTTTGAATAAGAACAAAAAAGGAAATGTTCATCCTTCTTTCATCTCCCAGTCCCCTCTCCCACCTCCGCAGCCCGTCAACTCAAAAGAAACCCAAAATGAAATAAGAAGAAAGAACAAAAGACATGTGATAAACCAATTTTCCAAGTGAACCGGACGAACACCGGGACCGACCGCACTTTCGGAAAATTGAACTTTTTTCCACACAGAATGAAAGCCAGACTATTGGAAAGTGTTTGGTTTTCCCATTTCCGGTTGAATTATTTCCAAACGTCTAAGACAAACAACTTTGAAGAATATTAAAAAAGTAGAGAGGAACCGAAGAGAGGTTTTTGACATAGACGCAGAACGAATCGATATATTTCATCTTTTAGTAGATGGTGAATAGATGAAGTTTTGAGCTTTCTTCCCACCCCCATCCCATACTTGAAATATCTCATAGAAATCCTACGATCAATAAAACGAATACATAAAAAAGATTTGATGGAATAGATGATGAGCTTTTCGAAAGTAGATGTCGGATATCGTTTCGAATAGGTGATGGTGGCAACTGAGAACCGACTTTATCACATTAAATATTCCATCTTTGAGTCAGGTCATGCTCTGACAGTTTTCTAGTTGAGATTTTCCTGGGAATCTGGTCTCTTGTGTTTTCCTTTTCGGAGTTTCGCGCTGTTGTAAGTTTAGATCTTCCTCTGCCTATGACAATCTTGTTTTTGCTCTGAGAAGTGTTGGTATATCCTGTTGGTCAGACTTCCTCTTTCATTTTCCTCAGATGACTGAAGTCAGGGTGTTCCTGAGGGTTTTTCTTCGTTGAATTTCAGTTGTTTCCAGTGGTCTCTTCTATTCTAGATAATATATAAACTTATATACCTATACAAAACATTTTTTTTATATCCAGGAGAAACTCTAGAGTATCCGTCCTTCATTTAAAGAGGAAGGAGGGACGGTGTTGGGTTTGCACTTCCTAAAATCCTTGGGTAGACACTCTTTGGGCTGGGAAATGGCACTGAAATGTTTTAAGTAGTCTTCCACAGTCTTCCCAACCTTATGACTACGTCTATAAAACACACTAAGTCGAGCTAGCCTTCAACTCAATCGAGGAGACTATGCCAGAGGACACCACATCCCTCCCTCTCCCTTATACATTCGCCGTCTTCCTTCTTCTTCATGTGTTTAACATCTCCACCTCGCAATAGGAAGAGAAGTTAACCCAGCTTCCATCTCATTCGAGGTTCTTACACACTATCAGCTACAGATTCCGTCCCCTGCCAAGTGTCTTCTCTATTCTACCCAACATACTGTCAACGAACCTATGTTAAACCCACAAATCATACCGATCCAACAGTATATATTTCTAACCCAACTTATGAAACAAAAATCTATACCCATGAAAAGTTCATAATTATGAAATATCTAACTGTATGAGTTTCAAACTCTTTAGTCCACTCCCACACGTTCCAATTTCCTTTTTTCATTTCTTTAAATCTTTATGTCACACCATTTGTATAACTCACAGTAATATGAGCTCAATATTTTACATCTATTTCTGATATTCCCATTTTCTTTAATATATTACATTCTATATACTCTCCAATTTGAAATATGACCTTAAATAAATTAGAACTCAATGCGCTTCTTAAATTTATTATACATTTACATATATTTTGTGATTTAATACTGTTTCTTACCATTTCTGTTTCATACTATAAATTATTATATATTTTAAATTTGTTTTATATTCTTTGGTTTTGACTGGTCTTTCTGTATTTGGGTCAGTAATCCTTCTTTTTGAGAAGAATAGACACTGGTAGGTGGGTCTTGTCTTATGGTATGGTTCCTAATTACATCTGAGATCTTCTTTTCCTGTAGTTTGAATAAGACGTGTAAGGGTTTTGTTAATGCAGTTAGCTGTGTATAAATAAATGAAACACTCGGAGTGACCCAAGACCACATGTTAAACCAGAATTTTTTTTTGGAAGGAAGAGGAACACATGAAAGAAGAAGTAGTAACAATCAACAAAAACTAAATTACAAAGTCGTTACAGAGAGAGAGAGAGAGAGAGAGGGCCTATTATTCACGGGACAACATAATTGGTGTTCTTCCTCTTGTGATATCATGCGCCATAATGATATCATCTTCTCTTCAAAAGACAATGATTCATTTCTTTTTATTGTTTTTCCACCGTCGAGAAGAAATAATGTCCTTTTTAATGTTTTTAAATTTAAATTTTAAAAAACTTCTTTTTCTCAAAGAGGAGAAACAATAGCTGGAGTAGCTATGCGTCAGGAAACTAGTTATTGGGCCACCCAGCCTTCGACTTGTCTATGATTTATTTGTTTTTGGTGTGAGGACCGGAAGTGAGCTTCGAAAAGCTCTAAAGCTTTGAAATAGCTTTCAGATCTTAGTTTGAATCCTTATGCAGTCGAGGCCTTTTTTTACGCGAATGGACCAGCAATTAAAGACTTTTTTCCTTCCTCACTTGATGGTTTATATAATATTATAACATTTGAACGTATATAATATATTATAACGACCATAAGTGATCAAGCTTCAGTTGAATTTCTTTTGTAAAAATAAATTTGGACCTCGGAAGCTTGTGCAATATTTATGAAATATGTTCATAAGTGCATTATGTATAAAATGAAACCCATGTTGAATTATGCATTATTTTTGAAACATATTTGGGATCGGTGTGTGCAATATTTATGAAATATAGTTGACACAAAAGTGTGTAATAATTATGAAATGAATTCAAGACAAGAGTGTGCAGAATTTAAGACATAGATTTTTGTGTGAAAATGTGCAATATTTATGAAATAAGCTTTTTTTTGAAATTATGTAGTATTGATAAAATAAAATCTACATAAAAGTGTGCAATAATTATGAAATTAGCTCCTGACAAGAGTGTGCAATATTAATGAAATGAATTTGATGTGAATGCGTGCAGTAATTATGAAATGAACTGTGCAGTATTTAAGGACTATACTTCATATGAAAGCGTCCAATAATTAAGAAATGAACTCCACAAATAGGGTTCACTATTAATGAAGTGAATTTCTTATAAAATTGTGCAGTATTTATGGAATAAGCTCATATGAAAGTGTGCAATAATTATACTCCACACAAAATTGTGCACTATTAATGAAATAAATTTCATGAGGGGGTGTGTAACAATTACGAATTGACACTCCATTTAAAAGTGTGCAGTATTTATGAAATGAGATTCACACAAAAGTTTGCAAAATAGATTCCAAGGTTTCATTTTATAAATCTCAAAATCCGCTTCAGTGATTCACAAAATGATCACAGAAAGCTTTCGAAAGATCTTCATTTGGTAGAATATTTGTTTTAAAGTCGTATCTCTTATCTCTTTGAATTTCGTGTAATGTTCATTTTGAGATGTTGCCTCTGGCTTTCCAATCGGAAATATTGTCTCAACATCCCCCAACCCATCCTTCCACCCCCACTCCAAAGCGCAGGAGCTTTATCTCTTCCGAGGGTAAGATTTCGAAATGGTGGAAACTGGCCAGAGGCAAGTGCTTGGTTTTCCTCCCAGTTCGAAATCCAGTCCATAACTATGATGTGACGTCAATTACACTTAAATCCCGATCGCTTGGATGCTGTGTTGGTGTGAGTGTTAAGTGTACTCATATGGCGAGGACGCGTCATTCGATTTCTCCCAAAAGAAGGTGATCTAATTCATAAATAGCATAACCTCCAGCGGATGGATGGTTCGTATTAAAAAATCAGGTTTTGTTGCTAATTGGAAAGATTCATCTTGTAGTCATCTTCTTTTAAAAAAAAAATTTTTTTTTCTCTCCTTGTCTTCTTTTCTTTGAATGAAGATTCTTGTCTTAATCTCTTTCTGACTCATTCTTCTTATTCATCTTGTTGTTGTTGTTGTTGTTGTCTTACCCTCGAGCCTTCTGACAAATCTCCTTTGACTTTAATCTAATTAATCGTTTTAACAAATGTTATTTGGGTTTAGTCGATTTATAAAAGATGTATCGGGGTTTCTTTTTTGGGGGGAGCCAACCTTCTTCTTCTTCTTCTTCTCTCTCAAAAGAAGTTGTCCGATGAGCTGAATGAAACCTCAATTTCAGATTTTCTTTGGTTGTGTTTTCATCTGTTTGTTTAAAGAATTGCTGGGTATGAGTATTCACGTCACGTGATTAGGCTGATTTAAACTTGGTCCAACTGTCAGTTGACTTCCGGAGAAGATTTCACGACTCCTAATTATTTCCGGTTGTGACTTCAACAACTCTTTGTTGGTTTGGTAGCTCATTGTTTGTTGAGCCACTCTTCGTCTCCCTCTTGTTAGTTTTCATCTCTTTTATTCCTTCTACTCCGTGTCGGACTGAGGAAAAGAGCATTGGTTTCAAAAGTATTGCACACTCAGACCGTTAGGTTCAAAATACTGCACACCTATAAACAAACTCATTCCATGAATTCTTAAATATTGCACACTATCATAGATGATTCATTGCAAAAGTATTGCACACTCACAGATGATTTCTTTACTAAATAGTGCACACGGAGCATTTGTTTCAAAAATGCTGCACACCTTAAAGGATTCCTCACAAATCGAACATTCATTTCATAAATATTGCACAATATGGTGATTCATTTCAAAAGTATTGCAGTCGTTTTAAAAATGCTGCACCCTTTTAAAGGAAATTCATTCCATAAATCCGAACAGTCGTTTCATTAATATGGCACACTGACGTAGCTAATTTTTCATAAATATTGCACACGTACAGATGATTCATTTCAAAAGTATTGCACACTCAGGACATTAGTTTCAAAAATACTGCACACTTTTAAACGAATCTCATTTCAGAAATCGAACAAACACTGTTTAGACGCTCACTGTTCTCCCGAAAAACACGGAAACTCCCGAAACTTTGTAAAAACTCATCACCGGAAGTCAATTAGCTCATCAAACCACTTCACAAAGTAAAAAACCCGCGAAAAAAAGAATCCGGCAAAGGAAATCGGTCACGTAGAAAACAAGAAGAGCCGTCATTAAATTCAAAAACCTGTGACGGAATGTTTTTCACATTCTCATTCTAACCAAATTATTCCTTAGTCATTCACTTGAGAAGTAATTAAAATAAAAAAGAAAATCCGGCGTCGTTCACAAAGTTAAAAAAAAAACCTCCGATTACAAACCAAATAAATTTTTATCTTTATATTATCATGATAATAATAATAATAATCATTCTCATCATCATTCTCATTCTCATTCACGACCCGAAATTTCGGACATTAAGTAATGCAAACATTGGAAGTAATTAAAACTCGGTCGAAACTAGGCTTTTGCGCATAACAACATGTAAATTCCTTCTCTCGAATGTATTATAATAATTAACTCTCACCGAATCAGAGAAAAATTTTTCTGGTCGAACATGCGAGGATGCTACCGCCATCATGTCGACATACCTAGCCATCTTCCAAACTCGCACATCTTGCAAATAATTCGCCTAACAAAACCGGATAATTACACACCGAAGTAAGAAAGAAGAAGAAGAACAAAAACACTTTACGAATTTTCGACTATCTCTCTCTTCCCCCCTTCTCTGCCTCTACCTTCTACCTTCTACTTCCTCTTTGGTTTTCGTGAACCTGGATACCTTGTCACGGTTTTGAAAGATTCTAACGATTCCAGTCTTATATTCTTGTTCTGTTAATCTCAGCATTAAAGTTAGGATGGAAGGATGTTACTCACAGTCGAAAGATGAAGAACTAACAGCAGAAAAAGGGAGCGTTTGAGTTTTCCCTTCCTGGCTGAAGGCCGACAGTAAATTTTATTTATGTGATCTTTGTCAAAAGGTACGGAATTTTAGAAATGAACAAAAAGTGTGCAATATTTATGAAACGAATCCTCCACAATAGTGTGCAAAACTTTTGAAATGAGTCCTCCACCATAGTGGCTATACTTTTGAAATGAATCCATCATCATGGTGTGCAATACTTTTGAAATGAGCTGTCTATAATACTGTGCAATATTTAAGAAATGAATCCTCTACCACAGTGTGCATTATTTACAGTACAAATCCTTCGTGATGGTGTGCAATACTTTTGAAATGAGTCCTCCATATTAGTGTGCAATATTTATGAAACAAATCCTCCCCCATAGTGTACAATATTTATTAAACGAATCCACCATAACGGTTGTAGTACTTTTGAAATGAGTTCTCTTTAATGGTGTGCAATATTTATGGAATGAGTCCTGTGTGATGGTGTGCAGCATTTTCAAATAAATGCTAATAGTGTGCAATATTTATGAAATCTATTATCCTTAAGACTCTGTTTTGTTTCTTAAAGAAAACCTTCACGAGAGACGACAATATTTATAAGATGGAGCCCCCAAAACCGCGTTAGAGTCAAAAAGGCTTTCAGGTATTTGATGTTGAGAGTCAAAACACAAACCTGAGAATAGTGAGAGACGAGCAGAGTCACACAACACACTCTGGATGACTGTTACGGTTAGTTGACTTGTTAACTGCTTAAAAACAGGACAAAATTTGGGTTGTGCCTAAGCGTGTGAAAAGCCAGAACCGATAAATCCGATTCCTCAAGTCTTTAGAACTCAGTGACCACGATCTAGTTTTCAGTTTCTCACTGAGAATTGATTTCCTTAGAGATAATCAGACGCCCAGAAAAATTTCGTCCCTAAGGCTATCGCTATGATGGATAAGGTCTAACCGACTGAAGGGCAGGTCGGTTTTGATAGCTCGGGTGGATACTGGCAGCTCATGATTCCCACTCTTGAGAAGGCTAGCGAAAGCAACAAACAAGACTGACTGCCAGCGATGGAGATTTGAAGCTTGCCCACCTGAGGATCTTCTTCATTTTTTTTTCGTACAGGAATGCAGGCGGAAAATAAATTTTTTTCACTCATTTCTGGATTACCTTTCACATTTCAAACCAGCCAGGTTTTACCACGTCAAAGAAGATCTTGAAGAAGTGGCTAACGTACTCCATCCAGCTGGGGGAGAGTGAACCACGAAGATCATAATCAGACAAACCAGAATAATTCTATTTTTAAAACTAAAGCTCTAAGTGTGCAATACTTTTGAAATTAATCACCTATGACTGTGTGCAATATTTATGAAAGAAATCTTCGATTTATGGAATGGGCTTCCTGTAAAAGTGTGCAATATTTTTGAAACTAACGCGCTGAGTATGTAATACTGTTGAAAGGAAATCTCTATGATAGTGTGTAGTACTTATGTAAGGAGTTTTACACGTGAGTGTGCAATATTTATGAAAAAAATTCTTCATACTGGTGTGCAATACTTTTGAAATGAAGCCTCCATCATCGTGTGCAATATCTAGCGAATCTTCTGTACCTAGTCGCACACACACCATCCATCCATCACACACCTTGGTGAAAAGTACTGCACATCATCATGGAAGATTCGTTTCATAAATATTGCACGCCATGATGAAGGATTCATTTCAAAAGTATTGCACACCAGTATGAAGAATTTCTTACTGATGAAACGAATCTTCCATAATGATGTATAATACTTTCGAAACGAGTCCTTCATAATGGCGTGCAGTATATTTGAAATGAATTCTCTACAACTGTGTGCAATATTTATGAAACGAATGCTTTTTCTCAGTCTGACATGGAGTAGAGGAGATATAAAACATGAAAACTTAAGGAATGAGGGAAGGAGGGATGAAGAGTGGTTCAACAAACAATGACCAACCAGGCAAAACCCTGACAAAAAGCTTTTTATATCACCTCCTCCAAAATAGTTCACTTCATTAAACTCCTGGACAAAGCTTCCAGAATTTCGTTCATCATGTTGATGAGATTCTTCCGGTGAGGGGAGCATTCATCGCTGATGCGGTAAATAAGAGAAAAAAATTTTCAATCAATATCGGGAGAGCTTTTTTGAGTGAAAGGCTCCCCTGGGGCTTTGGTCGGAAAGGAAATCAACCGAAAAATTAAAACTATAGCACTTTTACCTCTTCACCGGTTTTGAATTTTAAGCGGTTTAACACATCAAACAATTAAGAGCGATGACCTCTGGGGGCAAATATCAAATTCAGATGTGTCATTAAGTTTTTATAATATGAACAGTGTGGGCTTTCAGGTGCGGTCAGTTATTGCAAAACCAAACCCAACGGGGACTTTGACACATACCCAAAATCGATTTCTACTTCTTTGTTTGTGTCTTTTGTAACCCATTTGATTGTGTGTTTGGTTTTGTTGACTTGGAGAAAATTATGAGTACCGTCCAGCCCTTGGGGAGGGTGGAGGATTATGCTATAATCTCTGGTTGTCCGAAAACGCTAGCACACGCACCCGCAACCTCATCTAAGTCATGTAATCTATCGTTTGATGGTTTTATAAGTCTATAATGGTTTATAGGGTTTGATTTGTTCTAGTTTTAATCACTCGAAAGTAAATTGTGTAATTTGGCGGGAAATGCACAACACAACAGTTACACACAAGAAAAAATTCACATTGCGGCTCGGAAGCGGTTAGCATCGATCATTATCGGGGGAACGTTTTCAAAGAAAGTTCTAATCAAAAAAGTGAAAGTGATTGGTGTTAAAACACCGAAAGCCGACTCAAACGGGAAGCAAAAGGCCACGTCTAATCATCCGGACGAGGGATGAAGCGAATTTCCATTCGGCCGGTTAACAACAAAAATCCAGGCTGACGTATACAGCGTGTGACGGGGGTTTTCGCGAAAACAACATGGCGCTTAACTCGCTTATTCGGTAGCTCGGTGGGATGGGAAAATCCGTCGACACCCTTGTCCTGTCATGGCCTTTACCACCTTCTCCTGAGGGCATTTGTTCTTTGTAAAGTTTAGAAATCTGTTTCTGACAATTTTCCAAAATTTTTCTTTTAGAACTGAGTTTTTATTCCGTTTTTTATCATCAGGGTTTAACGGGGGAGGATCTGGGAGGAGGGTTTGACCTCCCACGCTTTCCAAGATTTCCTCGCTCCCTGGTGTACAAACTCAATCTGATTTTAAAAAGCTTTTAAAGCTCTTAAGGGATGTCTTAGTCCAGTTATAGTAAGCCAATCACCTTGGAGATTTATCCGGTTGATTATCTGAAAGCTCGTGATTCTATTTCCGGAAGCAGTCACTCTACTAAGAATGTTCACCCTCAATTATTATCAAAACCTCTTAAAACTGGAAAAGTGTTTAATTTTAAACCTCTTAAAAGGGATTTAAACTCCCGCGGATTGAAATCTGGAAGAAGGAAACTGGAAAATGTTCACCTTGGCAACAGCTAAGTTATAGATGAAATGAATTTTTGCTGAAAACCTGAAACCGTAGGTCTAACTAGTGAATCGAAAAATTTTCTGCCTTCCCTCGCCCTCCTCCAGACTCTGTCAGTCAAAAGAAGATGGCTGGAAGATGTAGAGTGGGATCTGAATCGGAGAAGAAGTTGTTGATCAGGCCCAAGTTCTACCATAGAGACCGTAACGCCAAAGGGCGAAGGACGTACTTGACTGTATGCTGTAGATACACAAAAAGAACGCGGATGATTGTTAGAGCCATTCTTCGGAAACAGAAACTCAGATGAAACCCAAAATTTTGTTGATTTTGGTTTTAGTCGTCGTTGGGTTTGTTATAACTGAAACTACACTAACACACTCAGAGATGAAGGAAGGGAGCACATCAAAACACAGAAAATCGGAGGACATACAAAACAACAGCGCAGATAAACCCAAAAGAAATCAATAAATCTCCAGGAAGAGGTTATAGAAAACTGAACAAAATCAAAACAGTAGATAAAAAAAATAGATAAAAGATAAGTTACCGAGAAAACACGGAAAGCGAGAATCACGGAAGAGTTTGTAAATCACCAGAACATACAAGATGAAAAACATTGGGCGAAACAAAGGCTTCTCACAACTCGGAAAGTCTTCTTACAACGGATAAAGTATTTCTGGTGAAATTAAAACAATAGATAACAAAACACAAACAAAACCACAAAGCACGGCAGAGATTATAGAGCGCGAAACAAAGCAAACGGAAGAAGATTAAAAAAAGAGGAAAAAGGGATAGGAAGCAGGAGCTTTGATAAAAAAAAGTTTTCTCAAAAGTTTTAAACAGTCTGCAAAACTGAAGAGAATATAAATTATTACAAACTATACAATACCAATAGTATAGTCGGTATATTCTTATCATCACAAGAGAAATGTATTTGTAATCGCCAAGTACGAATAGTAAAATATACAAACATTTAAATATTAATCCTTCGCAGAAGATTACTATAAATGCTACGGTAAAAGTGATAAATTGGGCGAATATATATTTATATACATTTTGCGATTATTCATCATCACCACTAAATTTGATGAAAGCTCAAACGAAATTATTAAAGAGAAATAAGAACAACACAGCCCCAGAAGAGAGATAAGGCGAACAGAGAACAGTATCAACAGGAAAATTAAAATGAAAGAAAAATGTTTCTCAAAAGATCAATAAAAAAAGGAAAATAAAAACGACAAAGGGAAAAGCTAATAAAGAGAAGAAATAAGAAACGACAGGAAAGATCGCGGAATAGACAACAATGTCGACAGGAAAATTAGGAAAACGAAAAATTTCTCCAAAAGCTTAAAGGGAAACGTTTAAACCTGAAACTGACATAACCTAAAAACTGACTAAATACCAAAGGAAAGAACGCAGAGAATATATCTAACTAAGGTAATAGAATATACCTAAACAAAAAAGTAAAGAAAGAAGCTTCTCAAAAGCTCATATGGGAGGGTAAGACCGGAAGTAGTTCAAAAACCAAGTTTGTCCGGCATACAGGTTCAAAAGTCATCTTATGAGCGGAAGTGGTTCTATTCCCATCATGTTGTGTTTCTTCATATTACAAAATAAAATTCGGAAGACAAATCGAAACAGCAAAACGACAACAGAAAAATTAAAAATAAGAAATTTTCCAAAAGCTCGGAGAGAAATATTCAAAATATGAGACAGACACTCAAGGGGACAGACAAAACCTAAAACTAGTGACTCAGTAAAGCCAGAACGGAAAACAGGTAGCAGAACAGAACCAAGAGAAAAATTCTAAAAAGTTTAAACAGAAATGCTCAAAATATGAAATGGATAAAACCCAAAACTCATGACTCGTTAATGACAAAACAGAATATAAGACACAGAACAGAATCCACTATGCAAGTAACGTCAGAAGAAAATACAGGTCGCAGTGCAGAACCAACAGGAAAAAGGAATTTCTGAAAAGCTCAATGAGAAACGTTAGAATTTGTTGATACGGAACAGACAAAACCTAAACGCATGACTGGGTAATTGCAAAAGGGAATGCAGGACAAAGAACAGAGCCAACAGAAAAATTGTAGAAAGAAAGAAATTTCCTAAAAGCTTGAACAAAAGTGTTTGAAATATGAAATGTATACTCAACAGAACAGATAAAACCTGAAACTAATAGCTATATAGTGACAAAAAGGAACACATGTCGCAGGACAGAACTGACAAGAAAGAAAGAAGGTAACGATAGAAGGGACACAGAGCAAAACCAAACAGATACTCAATAGAACATACAATAACTTGAAAACCACAACTAAGTAACGACAGCAAGGAATGCAGAACGTAGAACTAACAAGAAAATTAGAAAGAAGTTTCTCAAAACCTTTCCTTATAAAATATTAAAAAAGTTAACAAAAAAGAAAAGAAAATTTAAATCGGAAAGAAGATGGCGGAGGCCGGGGGGAAGGAAAGGGAAGGAAAGAGGAGAAGAAGAAGAGAAAAATGGAAATTAGAAGAACAAGATAATTAAAAATCAAAAAAAAATTATAAAAACTGAATTGCCCGGGGAGGAACGAAGAAACTTTTGTCAAAACAAAATGGCGAAATCAAGAATTTTCCTTCCTTCCCTTGACAGATGGAGGAAACTTTCGGAAAACGACAGAGGAGGAAGGACGGGAGAGGAAGAAGGAAAGAAAATGGCGTCAAACATAATTACGGTCATAATTAATGACGATGAGACTGATTCGATTGATAATAGGAAAAAGGGTTTTCTTCCTCGCAGGAAAATTCCCGGAAAATTGTGGACGAAAGTTTCCCCCCACCCATCCACCTCTTCTTCCTCTCAACATCCGCTCGTTTGAACTCGAGCTTTCACCAAAGCTCTTCCCTTCTATGTCATTATTCTCTTTAGGTATAACCTCTCTCTCACCTTACAGCTTCTCGAAAGTCTGGCTACTGGGGGTTATGGTTCTGCATCCACTGCCTTGTTGTTTTTGTCTTACTTTTCGTTCCGTGATAAAGTGCCAAACCCGCAAAATTTGTTTGGTTTCCCTGTGTTGGGGTTGTCTTTCCACCGTGAAAACCAAAATTGAGACAAAAACCCGGATGATTGATCGGTGATTAGGTTCGGTTTCGGACATTACGTAAAACGGAGAGCGAGAGACTTCTCATGACTTTCACTCGGTCGGCTTCGTGTCTGATTTTGTCACCGAAAAACCGCGGAATGGATTTCTCAGCCATCGTTAGGGTGAGTGATTGTGAGAACGTGTTTCCTGGAACCAGTTTCGAATAGATAATCAAAACCGATCATAGATAAACCCAAACCGAACCAGACACCACCCAAGAGAATCCTACAGAATCTCCCAAGACAGCGAAACTATACAATAAAACCAAAACTCCACCAATCACGAATGAGTAACGAATTTCTCGAAACTTTCTATAACTAGAAAAATTTTCACCGGAAACACAACAGCGGAAAAGCTAAGGAATCTATAATAAAAATGGAAGACGAATTATAATGGAGTTGGCCGGTGAGTGCCAATGCGAAAATGAGTTTTCCAGGTTTTCTCCATTGGGAAGAAGGGAAGCTGCGAGGGTGGTGGAGGCACGGGATGAAACTCGAATATGTAATTTAAATTTTTCAAGCGAAGCTTTCTAACCGACACCGGATTTAATAATAACGGTTTCGCATATAAGGTTCACCGTGGAAAAAATAACCTTTTAACTGTGTGTGTGTGTCTTAGGCGACGGGGGGTCGGTTGGGTCGGTGGGGGTGGTTGCAGCAGAACGGATTTGGGTATAGGAGGCGGCTGTAGAGCGCTGCTGCTGTTGCGTTTCCCCTTCTCTCTTTCCATTGGCCCGGGAAAAGGATCTCTCATTTCTCTTCGAACGGCGGAAGTCATCGCACGCTCGAAGGTTTTTTCGCTTAAGTTTTTTGAATTTTGAATCAGTGGTTTATAGTTTTGTTAGTTTTGTTAGTTTCTTGGTTTTCATAGTTTTCTGAGTGTTTTCTGTGTCTTTTTTTCAGGTTTTTAAACTATACTAAAAATTTCAGTGAGAGCTTTCGAATTGTAAGACAATTTTTTTTAATTCCGAAAAAGAACTTTTAAACTTTTTAATAAACTTTTATATTTTGGTGTATAAGTGACTGTATTGGTAATTTGCTGACTGAGTTAGGTTCGAGTTCTTCTCAACGTAAGTTTCTTAACTAATTTATAGCTAAGTGTAGTTTTTGGTTAGTTTTGGAGCAACCCAAATTCAGAGCTTTTTGAAGTTAGAATTTTCCGGAAAACCAGGTTTCATAGCTTAAACTGTGAGCTTTTGTAGTTTTTAACTATCGCTCTGGTGAATTTAAAAAAGAAAACTAATTTGAGCTTTCGAAACTGAGCTTTCGATTTGGTTTCTCATTTTTTTGTAGAAACAGTTTCCTGGTCTTTGTTCTCTTAGGTTCTTGTTTAAGGCTGATCTCCTTTTTTTGCAAATTTGAGCTTTAGATTTGCTGAGTTGAGGTTTTTGGAGGAAGAAAGCTTTGAATATTTTTTTGGGTGGCCCATTGATTTAAATTTTCTGTTGTTTGAAATGTTTGGTTCATTCTGAAACGATTCAAGTTCAAAAATTCAGGTACAAGGGATTTGGTGTATTTACCCTGGGAAGTTTGAATTGGATTCAATACTTATTTGTAGGTTTTGAGTTTTAAATTGCAAGGTTTTCCGATTTTCCTATTCAGGTACAGGTTTCTGGTTTTTGTTTGAGGTAAGTCTTTTCCAACTTTTGACCTGATCGGTTATGGTTTTTGAAGGACGGGGTGTGTAAAAATGTCTTTGGTAGGCCATCGATTCGAATTTTCGTTTGTGTCAAAAGACTTTGAAAAGTGTTTATCTATCCAGATACGAGAGATTTGATTTTTTTTTAGTTTGGGCTGCTGGAATACGAAAACCTGA
>JADMLL010000009.1:10810471-10857341 GCA_016920875.1 Columbicola columbae | reverse complement strand
TCGAGTTTTTGAATTCTTTCCCTTGACCAAGAGTTTTGTTGAGGTATTCACGAGTATTAAGGGTAACAGCCTATCAGGAGTCTGGACGACGCCATATTTAAACCGGAGAGG
Organism: Columbicola columbae; assembly: GCA_016920875.1. Classification (NCBI taxonomy): domain Eukaryota; kingdom Metazoa; phylum Arthropoda; class Insecta; order Psocodea; family Philopteridae; genus Columbicola; species Columbicola columbae. Next base: position 10,857,230 of record JADMLL010000009.1, on the reverse strand, counting down.
TAGATAGAAGTTTTGTTGAGGAGGGCGGTGGGATTTTTCCGATCTGAATTATCTCATTCTCTTGTTTCCTTCGGCTTTTCTTTTAACCGGAGAAGAAGATTCTTTTCCAGCTGTTTTATACACGAGTCGGAAAGGTTATAATCATTCACCATTAAAAGAATAAGGTACGGGAACGCATGTGGGAGGCATTTAATCGTAAAATCGTGCAGAATAAAAGTTCTTCCTCTCGACTACCGACGCATTGATTGCCGTGTAAATTACCGTAAACACTCTCGGGGGTTACCCATTTCATTTTTCATTCCTTCTTCTCCATCTCTCTTTTCTTTCTTCTTTGTGGCGCGGCTTGCTTCCTTTTCAACCTGTCAAAAACAAACCACTACCATACTGGAATTGAACTTTTGAGTTTCTTTCGAAGAGCGAAAATCGCATCACTTGTGCCATTTTATGTTTCTTCAGATAAAACGCTCATATTGAATTTTTCTTCTTTATCTACTGAAATTGCCTCTTCTCTTAATTTATCTGTCGGATTGTCTAATTTGTTAAACGTGATTTTTATTGAATCCCTTTGATTCGGGTCGATGGAGTTTGGTTTAGTGTGATGTGCGATTTCTCCCACGTAACTTGTTCAACTCGGAGGTGTTTAGGTTTGGTTTAGTGTTTCGAGAATGCTTACTTATTAATTATCTGGACCAAACAAAATAGTTTTTAGTACAGTGAAGTCGCAACCGGATGTTGGAAGTACAGAATCGAACAGAAACTTGAACCTAGCAAAGAGTAGAGAGGATTAGTGTTATGAATTTCTTCAGTTTCTTTTGGACGTTGAGTACCTTCCAGCAGAAGTGGTACGAAAAGTAACCCAAAAACCAGGTGTTTATGGGTTAATATCGTTGCAAATTTTTGTGGAGAACATCAAACAAGACTAGACTAAGAACAGTCCACGAAAAGACAAGTGATCGATCAAAAGAACACAACCACTAGAGCGTTAAAGCTTACTGACGTCACGAACAGAAATTGGTGATACAACACCAAACCAGAAGGTGGTTTATAGAAACAGTAGAGAATCAAAGAACAATTGGAGGGTCGTAGTTACGAAATCCTTCTACCAAAAAAACCAAGTCACAAAACAAAAGAACCCAAAAACTAGAGGTTTATAGCTTACTGACGTCACAAACCAAAATTGGTAAGACAACACCAAACCAGAAGCTAGTAGAACAGAGACAAGACAGTGGGGGTTAGTAACAACGACGTTTCAAATCTCTCAAAGCCACGAAATCAGGTAGTTAGCTTGTTAAGAAGCGACACGAAATGATTCATTAGAACGGCGTTATTAAGACAGGGACAAAATAATTTTTGTTAATGTCATCATAGGAGTGAGTTAATTATCACCGATCAACGGAGTTTGGTAACAAGTTGAAGGGAAACACAGAGACAAGATGAAAGATGAACCGAAATCAAGAGGTCAACACAAGTAAAAAGTTGGCAACAACAAACATTCTTAATTTATAATGATTACACAGGTTGGACTGATGAAAGGCACCCGGTACCAGGTTCCAGTTAAGAGAGGAGGGGGATAAAAAAAAGGAACATAAATTTAATAGATGGGTCCACTCAAATTTCCCGGCGCACAAAAAAGTAAACGGAAAAGATAAGTTTCCAATAAATTATCCGTCGAGTCAATATTTGACATTCCAACGGACACGAAAATGTCTCCTCATCTTTATAATTATGAAAAATTAATTAAACCGGTTGAGTGGAAACTTTTTTTTTTAATTTTTCGGAGCCGGAGGGTGAGGATCCGAGTCTTCTATCTTTCTCTTCCTCCTTTCCCCTTCCTCCACCACCACCTCCTCGATCTCAATCCGCCTCTTTTTTTAAAATGACGGACGGACAAAATTTACGAGCGTAATTTTATCCTCTTGTTTATCTTAACGGACAATTTTAGTCTTATCTCGGATTGACTGACTCACTCGTTAACGGCCGCGTTTTCTGCTTGCTTTTAGGCCAAATTAAGGATTTTGCCTTAATTTATTAATTGCCTGGTCGCGAAAATTGCAAAAGCGAGGGCGAACTGGGTAATTGCTGCCATCCACTCCGAGTCTCATTTTCCTTCTTCTTCGTCTTAATTGACCGAGTGGACGGTCGTATCTCCTTTCGGATGATTTTAGGTTGTGGATGTGCACTGTTATATTTGACGTTTGCCTTACTTATTGTTCTGCCCCTCTTTCTCAGGGTATAGTGCCTCTTGGTTTCTTTAATAATGGTAGTTTTGGGAAGTTGCGTGTTGTTGGCCCACAAGCCGACCTCACTACCACCTTCGAGCCTTGTACTCGGTTGTAAGAGCCTCTTTGTGGTAATGAGATGGTGAGAATGACACTTGCATAAGAGAGGCTGTTGTATTATTATGCCTTACACTCGGTTTTGCCGTTTTCTAAATTCACCTAAATATCTGTTACTGGGGTTAGATAGTCACCTGGAGGTCGTTGTCCTCATCTTCATTATCCTAATGACAGAAGAGTGTTAACATTAGCGTGACTTTCCACCAGCATTAATTCTAGTTTCAAAGCTTTTATTTCTCTCCCTCCGCCAATTTCTCCGACCCGGTTGGCTTCTATAAATCTCTCTCCCGGGAGTTTTAAAATTCATCCAGACAGATGCAATTTCCGTATTTTTTTTCGAAACGACTAGCAAAAAGGATTTTCAAAATTTTATTATCTCTTGAAACCGTCGCCAAAAACAATTTGCATAGCAAATTAATTAGGGTAGTGGAGGAAGAGAGGGGGTGGGAGCTTTAGCTTTTTACAAAAACCCAGACATCTAAAACTTTTCTATTTCGAAACTCTAAAACTCGACTTTTGCAAAAATCCGGGAGTTCAGTAAACCGCAAGAAACTCTAAAAAAGAAAATATAAATCAGAGCGGACAACCAGCAGACGGGTCGATACCAGACTATGGCAATTTATCGAATGAGGATTTTATGTTCTCTCGAGCGAACGAATTAATCTAGACAAAAAAATGGGAAGGACAACAGCAGAAGGGGTAAGATGTCGGGAGAGAAATCATCCCCCCGAAAAATTTAGTTATGGAAGAAGCTTTCTGACGGAACTAATGGAACCAAAGTTTTTCTGTATCCCCTCCACCGTCTTCGGGTTTAATAAACCTAACCTAATCCCCTCCGGACAATATTCTTTGATATACTGTATAGTAAATCTTTAGAAAGTCGTAAAATACGGGTGGTTTTTATGTCTGGCTATATATTCGACAATAAGATCTCGGTGTCCGTTGTGTGCGAGCGAATTGATAGCGATGTTTGGGACTATAGAAGCCGATACAGTAAATCTATTAGTCATTGACACTTCACATCATTGACAATGGATGGTATTCAGGTACGAAACCTGAAAATGCAAATGATTAGCGTGAAAGTAGACAATTCTCGAGGAGGAATTTGGTGTGAATGAGTAGTCCTGACGATTGTTTGTAAACCCAGAATTTCGGTTTCTGTGTGAAGGATTGAAATGAAGTTGACACTGTAGTAAGACCAAAGGAGCGGAAATTTGGATGTTTGTCATACAAACCTATAACCACGAGAGACTCTGAAAGATACACAGAATTCGATATTTGGTTTTTGACTGTCCCCAGACTGTATTCATCCCCTTTCCACCCCGGATTCAGCTTCCCTGATTAAACTTTTCTGAAAGATTTCCGGTCCAATGGTGAAAGGGTCTTGGATATATTCTATCATTTCCTTCCTTTTATTTATTTATTTATTTAGGATTCAGGGAGTTGAGCTTTTTAATAAAATTTGTCTTGTTTTACATAGCCGGAAGTTTGCGAAGCTTTTCTTTCTTCTCTTAGACAACAACTCTAAATTAAATAAGGAAGTCAAAAGCAAATAGTAACGGATCTTGGCCAGTTCGAAAAAAGGACGTCGATATGATTGAAAACTAACAAGACACTTCAGTTTCCAATCGAAAGACAAAAGCTTTTAACTTTTTGAAAGCTTTTAAAGATGAGAATTTTCGAAAGGTTAGGTCGATGGTGTCAACAACCTTTCGGAACTAATGAGCATGACAACAACTCTTGAATTGAATTATAAAATAAGTTAACAAGCTCCTAACAAGATTGATTTTTCCCTCCATTTCTTTTTATTCGGAGCTTTCGAACGATTTAAAAGCTTTCGAACTTATAAATGACTGTATACTAATTGATTTTGAAAAAGAAAATTTTTTTTGATGGGCTTGTCGGGTTGTGGGACCAGTCAACGAACTTCTAAACCCAAAATAAATTTGACAGCTGTGATTTGTGTTACGTCACACAGACACGCACCACGCACGCGTAATTTGTATAATTGTGATTTATTATACTGAAATTTTTTTTCTCTTTTTCTTTCCAGGGGACCGTGATAGTGTTTAGTTTTATTCATTAGCCTTGGACATTATTAGTCGTAGTACTCAAAGGATAGATTTGAGACGGGAAGAAAAAAGGTAAGTTGAAACGAAAACGATTTTTGTCTGTGATAAATGAAAGCTTTCTAGAAAGCTCTTTTGTCTTGGAATTGTGTTATCCTTTTGTAATATCACTATTTCTTGATCTCTTCTCTCTGTGTTTTGTTTCTAAAGTCTCGATGGCTGTGGTGTAGTGATCAAAGCCCCTGACTAGAGAAATTATGGTTGTGAGTTCGAGCTCTCCTCCATCTTGTTATGCCTGAGGGTGAAAAACGACACTGAAGCTCAAAGCTTTAACCTATATTCTCGAAAGCTCGTCTTACATTTTGGTTTTTATCACTTCCTCATTAGCGTGATTTATATATCCGTCTTCATGTTAATATTTGTTGTAGTGAGTTACGGTTGAAAATTTGTAATTAAGCAATTTGCTTGTACTTCAATTTGATACAACTTTCAATATATTATTATTATTAGTAAACTAAAGTAACTATAAATAAAGGAAATTAGAATTAATAAATATCTACTCGAATCTTTAAAAATAAAAATTAGCTGATAAATAACATGGATGTGTAATAAAATAAATTAAATTGCTCAAATAATAGATTAAATAAATTAAATTAATAATAAATAAATACAAAAAATAAAAATAAACAAAGCTAATCAAAAAGATTAATAGATAAGAGGAAGTACATATCTAAATAAATAATATTACTGTAAATCAGTGGTTCCTAAAATGATCTATATCGACCTCCAGGGGTCTATAACAACCTCCAGCGAAAAAAAAGTTTAGGGGTCCATGAAATGAAAATGAGGGCCCATGATAGTGGATCTCAACATACACTGATACTATTTACTTACATTATACTATCTCATAATATAAAGACATATAGACTATTAATTAATTTACACTACTACAGTGAAGAATTTACAAAAAGGGGGTCTACCCAAAACATGGCAAAGGGGTTTACAACACAAAAGAAGTTTGGGAACCTCTGCTGTAAAAATAAATAAATAAATAAATCAAAATAAATAAAACAAATCCGGTAAGACATAAAGAAGTAAATAAAATTTTATAAATAAATAAATAAACATGCTAATAAATAACTCTGAAATAGAATTATAATTAGCGATTAATGTAAAAAATTAAACATAGACAAAGCTAGACAATAAAAACATTAATAAATAAATGGGAAATACGAAGAAGTAAATATTTAAATAAATAATATTACAATAAATTAAATAATGCAATAAATGTAATTAATAAATAAATAAATAAAAATTACCGTTAAAAAATTACTGATATGCATAAAAGAGTAAATAATATTTATAAATAAACATAAACAAAGCTAGTCAGTGAAAAATAAATAAATTAATAAACATATAAGTAAATTATAATAATATACTTCCATTTTGTACCCTCCACAGGCATTACAACGTTCTTTGTAGTGAGTTATAGTATATCGGACTGTCACAAATTCACTTCTGAGATGGTTGTGAATTGTTAGAAAAAGCTTTTTTGGTGTGAACGTGAAACTTCCACTGTCCCAAGAAACAGTCTTCCTTCTTCCTTCTTCCGGAAGTGTTGTTACATTCCAGTTCTAGAATCATTTTAAAATGTAAAATTGAAAATGGAGACGAGTCAATTTAAATGATTTTCAGGTGACAAACTTCCGGGGATTAACGAAAGTCATAATCAGATTTTGGGACAATGGCTTAACGAAGATAGTGTTGGAGGTTGGTGTTAGAGGGCGGAGGAAATGTCGGAAGCACGAAAGAAATTCTCTGATTGTTGACTTTTTTTCGAAAAAGCTCCTCCGATATTAATTAGACGACCACTCCGAAATTGTGTATTATAAATTACCTACGTATGTAAATTTATTGTTTGGTTTTTCGGTAACAATAGAACCAGAAGGCCCTACCCTTTGGTGTGAGTTCTTGCAGCCCTCGAATATGTGTTCCTCATTAATATCTCACGTTGACAATCACCTACGCGGAACCTGAGGAAGAAAAAAAATTTTTTTTCAAATTGTTTATCGAGGGGCGTGTGAAATGTAAAACCGCGACTGTTCCGTTTCGTCTTTTTGTTTTGATTTCATTCAAAGTCTCGAGGATGAAACGACCCACGAAACCTGTCAGGATGTTGTTGTGATTCCCAAAATCCGCGACTTTATATTGAATCTGAGGTTCGAATTTATATTAAGTCAACCGGAAACTTCTGTCCGATAGTGTTACAGCAGGTTTAAACACGTTTCTGCATATTCGGTTCTTTCCTTATGTCACCGGATCGTAAGATAACTACACGTTGTCGATACAATGAACTTTATTACTATTGTGTTAATAGAACACTACTACTCCTAACTGTTTACAGAAGAGGTGGAAGTTTAGTGGAAGTGTTTGGTGAAGATCCAAAGTCTAGACAGAGAATGTAAAGATGGTTGATAAGATTTCCTGATAAGCAAATTGAGAGTTACAGCCTTTTGACACATCCTGTTGTACCCAAAGTGAAGAATCGACAGAAATTTTCTGTAGACTTAATTTATACTTAAGTATTTATACGCTCAGTATCTCTTCTCTCACATTCTTTTGATTATGACGGTTGCTGAATTATGACATGATAGCTGTTGACTGGACATTGTCCTGGGTTATAGTATTAGACACGTGATTCGGGTCAAATTCCTGCGGATTATGTATGATATTATTGACTTAAACGTCAATGGCCGTAAGAGATTAGACTTGGGAGATGTAGGATTGGGTAGGGGCGTGGTGGGTGAGGGAAAGAAAGGAAGGTTGGCCACCAAAGGAAACAGTCTCCAAATATTTTGAACTACTTTCTGTCTCAAACAATAAGAAAAAAGTAGTTTTTCAATTTAATAAAAAGATTAATTAATCTGGTAAACTCAGAATTCGTATACATTTACTGTATATACTTAAAGAACTTGAGTACATTTGATTAAGTATACTTGAGTATATTTTGTTAAGTATATTTCCTTTTTTAAGAATATATAACACGCTTTGGATGAGGAAACGAAGAGCTAAGCTCATAGGCGAAAGAGGAGCCTGAAACTAAGCTATCTGGGTTAAAAGATCATTCAGTCAAAAAGTTTGTATCAGTCATTGTCAGCTATTTGGACTATCTACAGGAGAGAGAATTAAAGCAGGAAAGAAGCAGAGAAGCAAAATAAAAAGAAATATAAAGTGTTAGATTGTAAAATAGTTGTCCTAAGTGATAAATCACAGCTCTGCTACCATCTCATAAAATTTATACTTTTTATAGTTTATAGTATTGAGCACTAACCCCATTTTTCCTCATTAGTATAACAAGATGTGATAGAGGACTCAAACTCACAACCATAACTTCTGTAATCAGGTGGTTAGAGCGCTACTCCATCAACCTTCTGTGTCTCATCATATTCTTAGGGACAAAATGAGCGCAAATGGACGCACTAATTTGTAGTGTAGTCACAGGAACAGAGAGTTTAAGATAGTATACTTGTTATAGTTATAGCGGATCGTCGTATTTTGTTAGTGGAGGAATACATCATGGCCTACCAGAATAATTCGTCGTGTTGTTGATTTGAACCAACCCTTAATCATACTAACTACAAAATTTTTAAGGGCAGAAAGAAAATCAAAAATAAGAAAACAATCATAGCACCAATGAAACCAACTATAAATAGCCATTTCGGTTCCCATTTCCAAGCCTACCAACCTTCTCAAACAAAAACAAAACTCAGAATATCCATTTTCGAACTCAAACCAAAGAATTGACCAATAAACGAACTTGATTGTGTTGCGATTATTGAATGGTAGCAAAAAAAAGTAACCGTACTTGAACTAAAACAAACAAAAATTCTCGTTATAACAACAACAAACAAACAAACAACAATCAGGAGTTATTAACGTGGTAGCGTCTGACCGATTTTAACAAAAAATTCTTTTCTTTTTATCTGGCATTTGTAAATTGAAGTAAAAGTTCTCCTTTCTTGAATTTAAAACTGAAATTGATTATACTTGACTTCGTTTTTTTGATTACTATGAATAGGTAGAATTCTATTTGGTTTATTTTCTCTATGCATTATATTTATCTATTTATTTATTTATTTGTTTTGTAAGCCGAATAGGTGCCAAGTCGTGGTTCATTAGATCACCGTTTTGGGTTTTCGTTGAAATCATCTTTGAAATAAGAAGTCGTTTTGGGAAGCTTTGTCATCGGTTCCGTTTTGGGGATTAGATAAAAAATTATCTACAAGAATCTTTATTAAGGTACTCCACTTAGCTACTATCGGTTTGAGACGATAAATACTTGTTTTTAGTTGCAAGGAGGTTTTTATCTAAAAAACAGACCGATATCAGTCACAGATAAATTTTTGAACTAGCTAATCAAAACTATCCTTATATTAAAAACTGGTCTCTGTCGTTATCTACTGTAGATATTTTGTCTTAAATGTTATACAGTCCACTGCCACCTGTTTATAAGAAATTTGTATTTGGCTTAGTTCGAAGAAATAAGTCGTTGGTCTTGCTTCAATAAGTTTTATCTAGAAAACAAACCAGAGGCTTAATCCCAGGGATTAGATAAATCATATAACTGAGAAGAGACTATATAGATAAAACAATAAATCAAATCTTGATGCTTTATCTCTTAAAATGTCTATTCACCCTTTATAAATTTCAACCTCAGAAAATTGTCACTTGGTGCTTGATTTTCTCTCTTAAACGTTTAAGTGGATAAATTTGAGTACAGAACTGATAGTTTTCAGATAGACAAATGTATAGAGATAATAGATAAACCGACAAAGAAAACAAAAACTAAAGGTGGAAGAAGGGAAGAGCTAGATATTAACGTCCGAAGAAACAGAATTTCGAAGTTTAACAACCCAACTCACACTACATAAAAGTGTAAACGATATCATAGATAATAGATAAACCAACTTGACAATAGTAAATGAAAACAAAACTTGAGGCCATCAATACGTACACACCTAAACGAAACAGAGTAAGAGAGAGATGTGACTTTGGTCTCAACACCCATCAAAGATAAGTAACTAGATGAAAAAAAATCTTTTGATAGATAAAATCATAAAATGAAAACAAATGAAGACTTCGAGAACGGGATTTTCAGTTAGCACTACTAGAGGTTCGACATTTTTCGCCAGGACTAGTTTCAAAACTTCCGGTTTATCTACATGCCAAGCAAAAAAAATAAATAAATAATCTATCGCCTGATTATCATCTGGAATGTTCTAGAATCAGGTTTGAATTTGGATCAGGTTCGAAGAGGAGAAAAAAAAATGAAGACATCCTACCTGTTTGGAGAATTATCTGAGATTCTTGTCGAATGTACGAAAGGAGACAAAGACGAAGACGAAGAGGAAGAAGATGATGATGCTGATGATGATTATGAAAAAGTTCTCAGGTTACCAGTCCGATGTACACGATTCTGATTAAGTCGATAAGACAAGACCACATTTCGTGGGCGTTTGGTCATCAAGTCCAGATTATCTGGAGATTTTTTTTCTCTCCGTTACCTTGAATATGATTTAGGGAAAGACGAAGAAGGAGAAGGTGATGGTGGTGGAGGAGATAAAATTCATCAAAAGCCATTTGCGAACTTCATCAAAAGTTTTGAACATGACCGCACCCCCCCGTTCAAAAGTTAACTGCTTTGAAATTATCTGGAGGAAATGAAAATCCTGAATTCATTATCTAGTCGATTTGACTCTATTCTATTCAGTTGCTAACCGCGTTTCGGATAAATTAGACTTCTCCTTTTTCATCTCTCTTCCTAATGTCTTTTCTTTGTGACACTTTTTAAAAACTATAATTTCGAGTGTCTTCTCCTCCTACAGGCACCTCCCCACCGCTTACACTGCCCCCCTGGGGCCCCTCTATGAACTTTATGATTCCGTGGGTTTCTTATGACTTCTACAGGTCGTTATCTCTCCTTCCCTCTTCCTCACCTCTTTCTCTAAAGACTAATGACACGCGTTTGAATACTAAACCGGCGTTTTAAAGTTTTTTTGGAGAGCAGTGGTGTCCAAAATCTGGTTGTAGTTTGGGTCACTAGTAAGACATACTGAGGTTGGTGTTGCCATGTTTGAGACACGTTCGTTACTGACCTTGACAAGGTGATTTCGGCTTTTTATTCTGTAGCACCTACAAAACCTGTTTTGAGGTAGTCAGATGATTTAGAGAGTCGATTTGAGGTTGAGTGGAGACTTTTACAACATGAGGACGGATGGAAGTAATAATGAAGATGAAAGAGCCGAAAGAAGTAAGCAAACTAGAAAAGAAGAGTTGGGATAAAGATAAAGTGGCAAAAAGTTATCTAGATAATAATTTGGATAAACTAGATCAACAGCCCGCAGGGATGATGCAGGAACCGCGTAAAACGAGACCTAAATGAGTATACGAGCGACACCGGGAGACCTGCTACTAATAGTAAACCATCACAAAATAAAAGTGTGCAGTATTTATGAAACAGAAACTTGGTAAAATCAACCATTTTATTTCAGGAGTGTGCAGTATTTTTGAAATGAATTATCGAATGAAAGTGTGCAAAATGACCAAAACTTGCAGTGAATCCTAAAATTCCCAACACTTGTGTGCAGTATTTATGAAACGGAAAGTTACAAAAATTCTGTACTTGTCCTGAACTCAACCATTAACAGAAGTGTGCAGTATTTTTGAAACGACTAATCAAATGAAAGCGTGGAACATCACCAAAACTTGCAGTGAATTATGAATTCCTAATAATTGTGTGCAGTATTTTTGAAATAACACTTATCTGCCTTCTCTTAAACGAGTTTTAAAATATTTTAAATGCTCAGCTCAAGGTGGCTGATGAGGTATAGATAATTCAAAGATACAAAATGGAACGGTGTCAACAAACCGATTGGCTTTTGAAAAATCCGTTTTAATCTCACAGGATTAAGGTTCGTCAAATCTTTTGGCCAGCCCTGATTAGGCTAAGCTCCAAATTGACGGGTTTTGACTTGTTTTTATGTATAAGTAAAAATTTATCCGCTCACCGATTTTCATTTTTATGTTGTAAATCCGTTTTCCAGTGATGAAAATGTTTTTATAAGAAGGAATAACGCTCGCGTACATTTTTATTCGCGTTTTTGGAAATCCGCATAAAATGAAGACGCGTGGGAAGGACGGACGTGGAAGATTCTGAAATGAACTTTGGACTCGGAGTAATTAGTTGGAAGTGGAAAATCTGTGACATGTTGAAGCTTTGAGTTATCTGGTGATTATCTATTGGGTTGGTTTATTTTGTATTGTTGAAGGTTTTTTGTGGGGGCTGTTTGGTTGTGTCCTTCGTTGTAGTGCTTTTGCTGTTGTAAAACTCGTCGCTTCTTTTTATTTTATGGTTTTGTCTGTTCTGGGCACTGTTGTGTTTCCTGAGCGAAATTCTCTTGTCTTGCGGTGGTCTTGGTTGATGATTTAGTTGCTTGGAGTTTTGCGTTGGTATGAAGAGTTGGTTTTATCAACTTTGGCCTTTTGGTTTGGATTTTCGTAGATAAAGACGTCTACTGACCTCTCGGTGTTGGTTTTGGGTCTTATCGATCCGTACTCGTTCTTAATATTATAGAAAATCGACGTTTGGTCAACTTAAAGTTCATAGTTTAAGACTGTTTGTTATAAACCCAAAAATTTTTGGTGGATATGCGGAAAATGACAGAACGACAGCGAAAATTGGACACAGTTAATACCACTTCTTGTTAGTCTTTTGTGATTCTTCGTCATTTTTCATTTTGGTTTTTGGTCCCTAGTGTCTTCCGAGAGAGAAACTAAAAACTTATTCTCACACAAAAAGGGAAGGGAAGTAGTGGTGGTAGTGTGAGAAAGGTGGTGTTGAAGAAAGGGATAACAAAACCAAAAGAGATTTATTGCAAAGAGAATTGTTTCTCTTTTGTGGTTGTCAGTTTAGTTTTGTGATCTTTGGTCAAGAAGATGGGGTTTTATTTAGCTCAAAGTGTAACTCTCAGCTGCAGATTTTGTAATGAGCTCGAAACTTGAGGTTTTGGTATCACCCTGTGACATTTTGCCAATTATCCAGGTCATTTTGCTATCCAAAAGCAAATAAAGACTTTCTTTACGAATTGAATTGGTCGTAATTTATGACCAGGTTTTCATAGGCGACTTATTCAATACGGAGGCCTGATTGTGATGAAGAAGATGACGATGAGGGGGGAGGGGAGGAGGAGTAGATGAAAGAAAAAAAAACTTTGCCACTCTATTTTGCCTCTGAAGAGTTTCTTTTCTCGCATTGTGTTTGAAGTGGATGATCTTTTGTGCGGGGAGGCATTCATCCATTGAAAAGATGAGCACCGTCAACCAGTTTGCGGGTATCAAAATACCCAGACAAGTATCCTTGAGCAACTCGAGTGAAATTTGTTATCCATATTAATTTCTTCGCAATAAATCTCTTTTGGTTTTTCTTGTTCCCTCCTCCTCCACCATCTTCCACCACTCTCCGTCATTCGTGTGGCAATACGGTTGTGCGTATCGTCGGTGAAATTTAAGATCGAGAATCTCGAAACTAGAGTGACAGCTCTGTCCTCACCCAAGACCCAAAAACCAGGGTTGGGTTTGGACGGGAGACACACACGGAAAACAAGTCCACGTTTTGGGTTTCGGCCAAAAAAGGTCGAAATTTTTACGATTCACGCCAATTTGGAGTTGATTTTCGTTGTTGTAACAAAATGGCGTTCATGTCAAGAGGAAATTAACCCGGATTTATTGACGATTTTTTTATTTCTCTCAAATTTTCGACTTTAAATTTTGTGACCGAACATGGTCAAGAGAATCAGTTTAGGGTGTGTAATTTTGTTAACACGACACGAAAAAATTTAGTGTTCCTCTCATCTGTCAAACTGCTTCGTAAAAATTTAAGATTGCAGACAAGAAAATCAAAGTGAATTCGGTCGCCATTTTGAGAAGAATTCTCACTGCTGACTAACACTACCATCTCCAGCGTATATACAGCTCTCGGGGAAGATTAGGAGGAAATGAAAAATTAAAAATCTTTTTATTTCCTCTCTATTTTCGTAAAGTATATACATATATTAAAATGGCGCGACAGGGGTGGATTAATATATAAACGAGAAAACACACAGGGATAAGAAGAGGTTTGGAAAAGAATTTTAGAAAAGCTTAGAAAAAAAATTTTCATCTCGTTTCGATGCTCGAAGGTAAATTTTCGTTTACCTTGATTATGACGTCATTCAATCCTTCTTATTATTCTCTCCCTGCAACGGTTTTCCATCCTTCGTCAGTCTCTGAATTACTTGTTTGCTTATTTTTCCTCTCTCTCTCGTTCTTTATCTTTTTAGGGTTTATTTCCCTGTGCACCTTAAAAATTCTTTTGTTCCACACCTTTCTCATTTCCTTTTGTGTTTCTTTTGTTTTCATTCAGCGAAACGGAAGCGTGGAAGTGCGCATTATTTATGAAACGGAATAAGTAATCTCCTGAAGGCAGAGAAACCCGAACAATAATTCAAAACTCCTCTAAATTATAAACGACATGGCGGATAATAAATAAAACCACAAAAGTGTGCAGTGTTTTTGAAATGGATTTGTTGTACAAGTGTGGATTACCTAAGAAATAGATTGTTGCTTAAAGTGTGCAATATTTGTGAAATTAACTCATCCAGTTAGTGTGCAGTAAAGGATTAGGTCCTCCAAATCTGCAACATTTTGGGAATACATAGTCTACATCATCAAAGTGTGGGAGAGTTACGAAATGAATTGCTGCTCGAAGTTACCAATATCTTCCAGTTAGTGTGCAGTATTTATGAAAGAAATACGTCATCCAAGTGTGCAACGTTTTTGAAATGAAGTGTTGCTTATGATGTGCAATATTTATGGAAGGAATTGTTTGCTGAATGTGTGGATTACTTATAAAATAAATACTCCCTATAAGTGTGCATTATTTTTGAAATACATTCTTCATCGAAATGACCATTTATGAATGGAACAATCCACGGAACTAGAGAGGGATAGGAAGTACCAAAAGACATGGAGCACGTTCCTAAGACATTTACAACTCGAAAATTATTCAGTGGGACTTTGAATCCCAGTTTTTGCAAACTTGGGACAAATCTAGTCGCACCAGTACACGTGGTTTCCCTGATGACCAAATTGTGGCTGTGGTATAAGGTTTCCTTAATCTCATTTCCAGCATCCCAGAGCACAGAGAAAAAGACCGAAAACATCAAAACTCATCACCGAAACCTGTACTCAACATTACCCTCAATTTGTTTGAGGTTCAGATGACAACGAACACTTAATCTACAGACAACATAATCGATGACTGTATAAATTCCTGGAGCTGGTGTCTCTTCAGTGTGTTTACCCTGAACACTTGGTTCACTCACAGAACTTGAAACACACTCTACTGATGACTTCCACTGGCTAATGTCTGAGCGCTATTCTTTTGCACGGCAGCATCCACGGTTTTATTATTGGACACAAATGTAAACCAGCTACAGACGTGGAAAAAGTCTGAAAGTTTCTGATTTCAACCAGAGATAGTGTTAAAGATTAGAAGAAAGTTTGACGGGAAACCACAACTGATAGATAAAAACGGTCATAAACAGAAACGATATCATAGCTTACCAAGCAGATTTCTCTTCGTGTCTTCTTCCTTTGAGCTATTAACCCGGTTCCAAGAGTCCCAGGAGGAAATTACGTCACAATAGCCTCATCGGATATGTCATCGTCGCAATCTCTGAGAACATTATCAGTCTGTTGATATGTGATCTAAATTTCTCGGGATTCTCATTGTTATGTAAACCGATCAGGCTACATAAAAATTTCTTTCTCATAAATCGTAACAATTAAGAAACGGTTCGCTCAACCGAACAGAAGAAAGAGAGTCTCACGGGATTGCACCAGTTTCGGAGATTAGACTTCAAAGATGAGAATATTACGCCATCGCTCCGATAATACTTCATTAGCGTTACACTTCCCAGAACCATCGCCGACTAATATCTCCTTTGTCTTCTTTTATTCTTCCCGAGGAATTTGGAAAAACAAAACAAAAAAAAGAACGCAACGTGACTCCGTGACGTTCTCAACACCCAAAGGAACAGAGAGCACAGAGGAAACGACTGAAAACATCAAAACTCATCACCGAAACCTGTAAAGGTCGTTCATCAGTGCAGTGTTTATGAAAGGAATACATTCTCCAAGTGTGCAATATTTATGAAATGAATTGTTGGTCAAAATGTTCAATATTTTTTGAAACTAACTCTTCTAGCCATTGTTCAATATTTAAGACAGAAATATGTCTTCTAAGTGTGTAGTAATTGTGAAATTAACTCATCAAAACAGTGTGCAGTATTTATGAAATAAATACGCTCTTTAAGAGTGCTTCCGGTGTGCAAAATTTATGAAAAAAATTGCTGCTCAAAATGTTCAATATTTATAAAATTAACTCTTCCAGGCAATGTATAGTATTTAGGAGAGGAATAAATCCTCCAGTTGTGTAGTATTTATGAAATGAATTGTTGCTTAAGATAAGCAGTATTCTGTATGTATGTCTCAGTATGTGGGATTGACTCTTCTGGTCATTGTACAGTATTTATGAAATGAATATGTCCTCTAAGTGTGCAATATTTATGAAAGACATCCGTCCTATTAGCGTGCAAAAATTCCTCCGGAAGTGTGCAGTATTTTTGAAAGAAATTGTCGCTTTGAAAGGAAAGGCTAGAAATGTTGGAAATTTTTCTTTTTTGAAATTCGACATTCAAGTGTGCAATATTTAAAAATGAATTGTTGCTTGAAGTGTGCAGTATTTATGAAATGAACTTCCCCTCGAGGTGTCCAATATTTATGAAATCAACTCTTCCAATCAACGTGCAGTATTTATGAAAGGAATACGTCATCCAAGTTTGCATTATTTACGAAATGAAATGTTGGTGAAATTAACTCCGCAAGGCAGTGTGCAGTACTTATGAAATAAATGGTTGCTTGAAATGTGAAGTGTTTGTGAAAGGAATACGCTCTCCAAGCGTGCAATATTTATGAAATGAAAGAAATGGAAGAGTCAATAACAACTTAATCGTGGATGAGAAAAATTTCAACTAGACAGACTGACGTACAGTACAATAAGAAGGGAAATGATAGAGAGAAACAGGAAACAGTTTCGAGTTGGGATAGATTGATGGGAAAATCGAAAAGACAGATTAGATTTTCTTGTTGTTTTGTTCGTTCGTTCAAAAAGTTGATTGGAAATTTGTCTTTCGATGGAAAGGAGGAGAAGAAGAAGAAGAAGAAAATCGTTCACCTCAATTTCTATGTAAATTGGCAATTTTTCAAACTGTTTTATTTGGCAGACCCAATTTAAAAGAGAAGTAGAAAAATAAAAAAATAAAAAAAGAGGCAGCAAATTAGCGAAATGTGGTCGCTTCCGCAATTCGCGGCTACCATATTTAGAACGGGGCACCATCTGTCCATCTTTCACTTGCGGTCCGATCCCCGCCTTGAGCCTGTAACCAAATCCGAAACCATTCGATACTTTATCTCCCTCAACCTGATCGTTTGCCCTTCAGTAAAACGTTCTCTCGTTGTTAAACTTAATACGGTTGGTCACCTCGAACAGTGTTACCAACCAGACGTTTCGCAAACAGACGGGACAGTTGAGTCCACCTCCTGTTAGACAACATTTCGACCCTTTCATAAATACTGTACACTGACTGGAAGTGTTAATTTTATAAATATTGGACACTTCGAGGAGGAATTCATTTCATAAATACTGCACACTTCCAGCAACAATTCCTTTCATAAAAATTATATATTTGGAGGACCTACTCCTTTCATAAATTTTGCACACTTGAGTGTCGATTTTCTTTCATAAAAATGACAACGTTTCGAGCAATAATTCATTTCATAAATATTGCACACTTGCATTCATTTCATAAATTCATTCATTTCATAAATTCGAGCACTTCTGTGGTTTATCTATTATCTGTGACGTCGTTTATGATTCAGAGACAGTTTTGAATTATTGTTTGGGTTTCTCTCTCTTCAGGAGATTTCTCTTTCTCTATCTTGTTCCGACTCTTTTATCTTCTCCTCTTTGTGCCCAACTTTTTCGAAACTGAACTTTAAAACTATCTACACGACTTTCCTTTCTAAACTTTGCCTACATTACCAACATTCTCAACTAAAAAGTTTTGTAATTATCTACTTAGATTGTTCCTCTCTTCTTCACTCTCTTTTATTTCCTTCAATTCTCTCCATTCGTTTATTTATTCCTATCTATGAAGTTGGTTTTAACTAGAGATTTAAATTGTTGCGTAGATAATTTCCTTTCCTTCTGTTCTACTGTTTTACTGTAATGACCGCCGGATATACTGTTGTCAATTGATCTATGAGATAGTGCCAGAGTATTCATAATTTGGATGAGATTGGACGCTGTAGTCATACAAAGCCTCAGCAGTAGTCAGTTATCTACTCAGGTTGTTCCTACATTTAGCAGTTAGGAGACGAAACCTAAAAGCCTGATATTGACGAGACCAAGCTACCTGCTTGACCTTTCTGTTCTCTCAAAACTTTTCTTCATCAACCTTGACTTTCGGGCTAAAGAATATTTCGATCAAGGAATTCGAATCTTGATTAAGTCCTTTTCTTTTTATCTACAACTGATTTCTTTGTTTATCTGGAGGAAGTAGAATTCTATCTTTCCAAGAGTCCACTTCGAAACGTTGAAGGTTTTCACGAACTTGATTGGGATTTGTCACGATGGTTTTGGTGTCTTTGCGTTCACACTCCTCGAGTTATTTGGGTTGCGATTTGATCGTAGTTACTTCCGGTTTTGATTGATTAGATCATCGGTGATGAGTTAACATCTGCTGTCTTCATTTTCTGTGCTTTATGGTTCGGCTTGGTGAGTAGAAGTGGCTTCTGAGAGTTTCAGTCGATTCGTTACTTTACCATCCTCTTTGGCTTGATTTTATTAGTTTTGGTTACAAATTCCGTCATACTTCTCTTTGTCCTTGTCTTCCATTTTGAAGTTGTTTAATTCGATTAAAACTTTCCACTCTTCTCTAAAAACTTCATCTTCTCTCATTACTCTTACTTAAATTGCTATTTGGAGGTAGCATTACCTTCATGACAAGTTCCTGTTCCACTTCTAGTCCATGGTGAACTCTCCTCATAAATTATGCACTATATGGGGTTGAATTCGATTCAAAAATACTGCACATTTGTTCGTAAAATGGAAGGAAATACAAACCCACGAAGAAGTTATTTGGTAAATTTTGCTCATTTTGTAGGTATTTCATAAATATTGCACATTTTTATAATGAACTAGTATAATAAAAGAACTATCTCCTTCTTCTTCTCCTCCTTTCCATTTTATCCTGGGGCGTGACTGTGATCGGTAAGTTCTTCAGGTCTCTGTTGATGTTGCCCCACCAAGTTACTGATGGCTTCCCTTTACCACGAGGCGCTGTTGGCAGGTTGAGAGTAGTCCTCTCCCCGCCTCATACCACCGAAAAGGGAACTATCAATGAAGACCTAATATTATATTAATAATATATTTTGAATAATTGTATGCCATTTTTGGGCTATTCTAAATAGCTATATTTTAAAGCTCGAGGAGGGCACACAATTATTCAATATATATTATTATATTATTATTACAAAGAAATAAAAGGAAAGGTCATTTAGAAGCGTGACAATACGTACTCAGTTTGCTGGAGATGTTCATAAAGGTTGGATCGACAGTTTCAATGTTGGTGCTGTTGTTTGTGTCTGTCGTAATGTCGTGTGTGTTTTAATCCACCATACAGAGTATCCAGCATCCCTTCAGAACCCGAGAATCACAAAAAGCGCCCATGACAACAGTTCTACCTATCTCAACTTCTATTATATCTCTAAGACTAGTTATACTCTCGGCGGAATGGAAGGGAAAATCGATTTTGAAAAATGAGAAGATGGCAAAAGGCAAGTAGGAGGAGACACAGTTAATTTTATATTTTTATCTGTTCAATTCATCAGGTCGGAACCAAACTAAAAAGTCGAACGTGGCTTGTCTTCCTCTGCTTTACCATTTAGGTTTCACCATCACCTGTCTTTGATTCCTCTTCGGTTGTTCGGACAACGATTTATTTCATTCATTGACTCGCTAATTGGAGTCGGTTCCGAAAAGAAGTCATTTTTTTGTACCACCGCGGTTGGTGTCTCTTAGGAGGAACATACCGGACAGGAAACCCGGTGGAAGCTCTCTCTCATTAAACGGCCAAGCCTCTTCATTAATTTAAAATAAAATCCAGCCACCTATTTGCAAAACATCTTTTGATTAATAAATTATTTATTTAATTAAAAGTTTTACCTTTTCACTTCTTCCGCCATCTTTGATATCATTTTTTTTCTTTTCGACAAAAGAAAGCCGACTGTTATGCCTGTCCGCTTCCTCTACTTCGATGTTCTCACTTAGCCATGACAGAAAGGACAGAAATTGGTGGTGGTGGTGTCCTGTCGCAATATATGATGGAGAGAGTGTTGGTGTTTAGAAAGTTCCCTCCTCCAGTTGTCGTTGGAGCTCTTTTGCGGTTTTTACCTTCTCACAACTTTCTATCATAGATTATCTATTAATCAAGGAATTAGGTGAAGGAGTAATTATGTTCATTATTTTCAATATCACCAACAGCAAGTTGATCTTCTGCTCGGCCGTTCGTCCTTCCGCCTGTCCTCCCTCAACTCGTAGATAATTAATTATTTAAAAAAAAGAGAAAAATACAAAACGAGTATAATTTATCTGAAGACTCTCTTATTTTCGTTTAATGATGTCTTCAATGTTGGGATTTATAGCCGCGAGCGCGTCTTCCAACCTGTTCTTCCGCATTCGTTTCGCTTCTCGAACGGAATAATTTCAATCATCTTCGTCTGTTGGTTGTGGTTGTGATTCTCGTTGTCGTCGTCGTCTTCTTCGGCTTTAGGCGAGAGTGTGGGCGAGTTTTTGCGATGACAACTCATCCCACACGAGTCCCGACCGAACAAATGCGTTTTGTCTTTGGCTTGACAAATTCAATGATAAAGAGAGAGAGAGAGAGAAATGAAAAATGAAAGAACTTTGAAACCAACCTGAATGATCGTTGAACCGTAAACCATCTCCTTCGCCTTTTTATTGTTTCGACTAAATTTAATTTTAAACTTTCATTTTTTCTCTTTTTATTTATAATTAAAAAATCTTTTTTTCCTAAGCTGAGAAAATCGATTCGCGGCGAAAGATTCTTTCATTTGGTATTGATTTCTTTGGGGAAAAGGTCTTCAGGTGATTGAATACCTGAAAGTTATACCCAATCCCCTTTACTATGTTTACTAGAATGACTGTAGACAGCCGAAAATCCTTTTGAAAATTGAATTATATGGAACAGCTACAGATTATGAGAGTTCGGTAGTCCTATCACCACATTACCACCAGACGCTGTTGGAGTGGATGAGAGATTGATGAAATCACCAGCAGACCCGAAACTCACTCCAACCACCAGATAATGTCAAAACCTGGAAGTGGAAGGTTGATAGTCAGGTTTTAACACCCAAATATGGGTTAGAAGACAATCAGAGGATGATTGAAGACCAAAATCATGAAAATATACTGAGAAAGAGGCGTTTGAAGCAAGACCATCATCGCTACTTCAGGAAAAATTGGAAATGAAGCGTTGACACTGGTTTTAGGTATTTTTAGAAGGATTCGTTTCATAAATAATGCACAGTGGTATGCTTCTGTTGAAAGTAAGAATGTTGATGATCTTGCAAAATTGGAAATGACAGTCAGATGAAGAAAGCAGAGTGGGAACAGACCCCAGAGTCCAGATAACAGAACAAAACCGGAAATGCAGCGTTGATACTAGATTTCAAAAACAAAACTTAGAAGGCAAGAAGATAGATGATAATACAGAAAATAGACCAAGAGGCGTTGAGATGGAAGATTATCATCAAAGCGGATTCAAAATCCTGCTGAAACCGTAATCAAAGCAAACATCAGGAAAGGAATCAAACCTCAACAGATGACCGAGGACCGTTTTTGTGAGAATTTTGGGTGAGAAGACAAAGCGAACGGATGAAAGAGCCCTAATGACAGGTTTCGCATGGTTTCCAAAACCTTCGGAGGTGGCAACACTTTCAATGTCGTAAGCGAATGTGTTCATTAGCCAAACGTGTCCAGCGGTCAATGGACCGTAAAACAACACTCCATTCAAATCGGAAATTGATTTTTCTCTCTCTTTCTCTCCTTTGTAGGGCGAAAATGAAACCTGAGGGGGGCAGGGAGGCGAAGGTACGACAAAACCTGCAAAATCTGACCTACATCCATCCGTCTTTACTACGTCGTTGTCGCCGTCTCCTGTCCTCTTCCTCCTCTCCTTTGAAAACAATGAAATTCTTTGTTTTATTAGCCTGAGCTCGTCTCTCTCGCGAACTTTTCTGACAAAACTTCCATCTTGTTACTAATTAGTATAATGGGTTTTGCACGTTTTTTTGTTTCGCATTGTTTTTGTTTTTTATTATGTGGATGGAGACGTTTTCCTCTGAGAGGTGGCGGAGGACGAGGAGGATGAGAAGAGAGAATGAGTGTATACGAACTTTTATGAAACAAAATTGTGAGAGCGTAGTGTTTATATTATCTCTTCATATAAGATATCTCATTTTGTCTTCTTCTTTCCGCCTTGTGTCTCTTAAACTTCGTACTTGGCATGACGTCATACTAATACTCTGACGTCTGATAATTGTGTTCTTTCCTCAAGAACATAGCCTGCGAACTTGATCTATCAATTTTTAATGACGTTTGTAATATTCTGGGTAATTCCTTCGATTTCCGAAAACTTCCGAAAAACTTTTTAGCGATTTATCCTAACAAAAGAACAACCCAAAGAGAGGGAAAGTGTCGGAGATGAGCAGACAATCTCAAGACAAAACAGCTTCTGTCAATAATTAATTCAGATTGATGGTACTTCACAAACTCCCAAAACAAGCTGTCACTGACAAACATAATCGATAAACTGAGCTGTAAGAGAAATGCCTTATTTCTCAGTTAGAGGAGCGGAAAGAAGTTTGGGCTC
This sequence comes from Columbicola columbae, assembly GCA_016920875.1. Taxonomy (NCBI): domain Eukaryota; kingdom Metazoa; phylum Arthropoda; class Insecta; order Psocodea; family Philopteridae; genus Columbicola; species Columbicola columbae. The sequence goes on along the minus strand of JADMLL010000009.1, from coordinate 10,834,712 downwards.
GCTTTCAAAACTATATTTTTTATGAAACTGTAAATATTTATAAAGAAATTCGACATTCAAGTGTGCAATACTTATGAAATGGATTGTTGCTTCCCCTGTGCAAAATTTATGAAATAAATTGCTGCTCGAAGTGTCCAATATATATAAAATTAACTCTTCCAGACAGTGTGTAGTATTTAAGAAAGGAATACTTCGTCTGAGTGTGCAATATTTATGAAAGAATACATCCTCTTACTGTGCAATATTTATGAAATGAATAATTGCTCGAAATGTTGCGATTTTTATGAAAGGAATTCGACATTCAGGAGTGCAATATTTATGAAAGTCATCAGTCCTCTAAACGTGCAATATCTACGGAATTAAATCCTCCAAAAAGTGTGCAATATTTTTGAAAGGAATTGTCGCCCGATGTGTGCAATATTTATGGAAAAATACGTTCTCCAAATGTGCAATATTTACGAAATGAAATTCTGCTCGAATAGCTCAATATTTATCAAATTAACTCTTCCAGGCAGTGTGCAGGATTTATGAAACGAATCGTGGCTAGAAGTGTGCAAAATTTATGAAATAAATTTCTCCAGAAAAAGTGCAATATTTATGTAATAAATCATCCAAATAAATACAACAAAACAAGAAGACGATAGAAAAAGTTTCGGGAAAAACCATGAAAACAGGAAAAGATGACCACCACACGCCCAGAGATCCCTCCAAAGGAAGTATAAACACAAAACCTAGTAGACAAAGAGAAAACAGTTCAAACTTTAGCTACACGACAAGAATCATCTGTTGAGATATCAGAAACCCTCCCTCGCACTCCTACCCCGACAGTCATCTGTATAAAAACCATGAGACACCCTTCCACCACTCCCAACTGTACAAAATTGACTCCTCAACCGTCCAAAATAGACATCAAACGACTTTCCAGACCTCTTTTTTTATTTCCTAGAAAATTATAGAAGTTATTTTTTAATTAACATAACATATAATTAACTGAATTGGCGAAGGACTCTCTGGTAATAAAATAATTTATTAAATTTAACCACGGAACTGCCATAATTTTAATTCTAAATTTTTCATAAGGGCTTAACGACATCTCGGACGATTTTCAAACTCGCTACATTTTATAGCAAGGAGAAAAAAAGCCTAACAGGGGACCTAAATGCTTCCAGTCTAGCTTAAAACCTCAACTATAATTATATGTTAAGAACCTGAAATTGAGCACAAAAAAAAGAAATTTCCTTCTGAGGCTAGATGGTAGGAGAGACTTCCGGAATATCGATTCGAGATGTCTGAAAGATTTTTCCTAGTCTTGGTACAGGGACGGGGAGGAGGGAAAGGTGGTGGGAAGAGTCGGGAGGGCGTTAAGTCGAGTGGGTTTTAATTACAAACCGCGTTTTTAGCCTAATTAAAACGGGACGGGAAACAAAGCATTAAAATTCTTCTTCTGTATCGTGCCTGTGTTAACTTCCTTTTGCTGTTAGTATGGATTTTGAAAAAGGTTTTGAGCCCACTCGAAAGGTGACTCTCAACCGCCACTTGGGTTCGATACACGAATTCCAACCTCTGGTTGGGGTTTTGGTTTGTTTTTCTATAGCGGGTTCCTAATCGCCTTTGTTATTAATATATAACCCCATAACTGTGATAATTATAGTATAATTTTATACCTATTGAGATGGAGATAAGATTTTCAGAACCTGAATTCAGGCCGCAACTACGAACTAGACATTATTTCGAATGTGAAAGTTGTGCAAAGAGGACTATTGATTTTCATAAATATTGCACACTTTGTAGGGGTATTCATTTCATAAATTTTGCACGTTGTGGGTAGGAACCTATTTCAAAAATAATGCACACACATTGAAGGCTTCAATTTCTGAATTTCGAACTTTAGAGTTGTGCGATTAAAAAACTATCTGATTTTCGTAATTATTGAAAACTTTACCTAAGAATTTCTTTCAAAAATAATGCACACTTTAATATGGAGCTCTTTTCATAAATATTGCACACTTTCTAGAGGTATTCGCTACCACATTTCTAACTTTGAAATTGTACGACTAAAAATTCGAAATTATTGCACAATTCAACCAGTAGTTCATTTCAAAAATAATGTACACTTTCGTTTGAAGTTCATTTCATAAATATTGCACCCTCGCACACAGAACTCGTTTCATAAATACTGCACAATACCAAGTAGGGTTCCTTTCATAGATATTATGCATCTTCGTTTGGTTTCAAATCTATTGCACAGTTTCATACCGAATTCGTTTCATAAGTACTTAATGCTATCAGATGGGGTTAGTTTCATAAATATTGCACACTCTCAGTGCACTTTTAAATGACAGAATTTTAAGTTACGAGCTAGGAATTTATGAAATGCTGCGCAAAGGCTTTGGTTACTGGTTCTTTCGCTCAAAATTGGACTTGGGTGGTGGTGATCACATGGGAGAGGGCAGTGGAATGTGTGTCTTTCTCTAAATGACACCAAAATGATAGCAAAATCGAAAGTTTTCTCTCTCTCCCAGCAAAACATCGATTATGTTCTGTAATTAAAACCCCTCCGAGGGTTTTTGGATCCAAAAGCAGATCTTGTGAGAGACCCATGTTAAACGTTACCCTCGGGGGTCTTCGAAGGTAAAAAAAAAAGAAGCTTTGGGTGTAACTCCAGCTTCTTTGGGTGTAGCCCGAGAAATTCTAACCACGGTCAACGCGTTTGGCTTCCGTTAGTCTTGGGAGGAGGTTATGTTTTAAAAAAAAAAACGCGAGCGAGCGAAAACTCCGATGATTTGGAGTCAGAAAGTCGTCCAGGGGCGAAACGAGACCTTGAATGGTCGATCGAACGATTTGGGGAAACTCCCAAAATTATTTATAAACCACCCGCCTGTCCTCCGATGTCTTTCAGATAAGGGAACTAGTATACAAGCGATGGGAAAGAAATAATTAAAAGGAAATGGTCGGCGCAGGTGCTTTCCGAAAGCAAGATGGCCGCTCGCTTATTATTATTATTTATTATTAATGACTTTTATTAATATTAATAAATATTATTGAGAAGTTGAAAAGGATAAATGAGTTTAAAGGTCAAGCCGATAATGACTATAAACCGAGGCCGTCGTCGTGTTTGAGGTTTCATGTCAAGACCTTTGTCATCGTATTGTGTTTCACGTTCTCCTCATCGTCTGGTTTGGTGTGCGTGGGATTGACATAACCGTTAGCTACCGCCGCGTCTCTCAATAGCCTTTTATAGAAGGTGAACTATATTTAGATGAGTTCAAGGCTCTGGGAGAAGGCAATAATTGCTGTCGGGTCGAAGGAAGGAGACAAATCGTCGAGCCCCCGCAATTTTGGAAAGCTTAAAACACGTGTTCAGCCGCGGAAGAGATAAGATACCTGAAAATCAAGTTTTACGACTCAAATCCGAGGATAATAAAAGGAGCTGATGTCGTGTAGCATGATGCGGGAGTCTGCTCACCTAGTCCTTCTCATTTCCCAACTGTCCAAGTCATAACGAGTCTATCATTACAAGAGAAGATAATAAACAACACCCGGGAGAGTTGTTACGACACCTTTTTTCCCTCCAATTAGCATCCTTTTCTCTTATCGGAAACGGAAACCGAACGCGAGGACTAATGAGATCGCATCACAAATAAAAATCCCGTCCGCCTTTCAAAACGGGTCACAACTAACGAACTGACACCGAGCTATCTTGGCCAGTTACCTAGCTGTCTTGTTATCCAATTAATCCGAAATCTTCCTCTTCTTCGGTACCGTAATTACAGGGCTCGTTTTAAAAATAAGAAGAAGAAGAAGTCAAAAAGAACTTTTCGCCGAATCAAATGTCTAAAGTGTGGCATAGACACAACCAGGGCACGTGCTTTGACTCTTTTTTTGTTCACGTGGTTGCCACCCACCGTCAACCTGTTCGTTCCAGTATGTGACTAGCCGCGGTGGGCGAATGGGTCACTGTCTTCCACACTTCTGTCTACTGCGTGGATTGTTTTGAAGTGTCTGAATGAGTCGAGAATGACGTCATATTGTGGTTTTACTTCCCCGGAACTCTTCAGTCAGGGATGTTAAGATCGGCTTGTGCTTGTGCACTTGTTCGCAGTCGTTTTTATTATCAAATAAATTGTCGATTGGTAATAAATACAACACGAAGCGGAATCTTATTTAGATTCCAAGGGCAAAGGGGCTAGGGCTCATTCGAGAGGAGTGAAAGATGTAAGGTGAGAGGGTAGAGGAAAGCGGAGAGATACGGGAAGCATCATGTCGTGGGTTTCGTTACTTCAAATAAAAAGGAAAAGCACGAGTTAATTAATACGCGATTGGGTTTTGGTGTGTAAATCTCTCAATAACACCCAGTATTAAGAAACTAGAGCAGCGATCATTATAGTAATTATTATAGCGCGTAGAGCGATGTCGCTTCAAGTCTCCTTGTTCCACTCACCATTTACATCATCCATTTTGTCATCATAAACGCCTTCTTTCGTTCTTTTTTTTCCTTTTTATTCCGTGTCCTTTGCCTTATGGGTTCTTTAACATGCAGACTCGACTTAGGAGAGACACACCTTGATTATTTAAGATTTTGTCCTGTTGATGATGGTTTTTGTTGTTGGCGTCGCTGGAGCGAAGCCGCCTCATTCCTTACCACGGATACGTGTGACAAGTGGTTTCCCGGGGCCGCGGTGAAATCTAATGGATTTTAACTAATTAATAGATGGCGACCTGACGTCCTATTTCAACTTTTAAAACCGAACCGAAGAATCGCCTCGAGGCTAGTTTCGCATTATTCGGGGGCCCTGGTGTGGTCACCGAGGACTAATGGGGCCGGGTCGAGATGAAATTGAAAGATGGGCGACCCGTTCGGGAGTTGTTATTTGATTCGTTCGCTCGTCCTTGTTTGTTTGTTTTTTTGTTAACAGGATATACTGGCGACCTTTAAGGTATCTCTTTCGTGAATTCCTTCTTTGTCATGCCGATTGTCAGATTACGACACTTCTCCCAGTGACTTCTATTAAAGGAATTGTTTTTCGGTGTTTCCCATTCCCACCCCATGCCCAGATGTCTGTTAATCTGCTTTTTTTGTTTCCTTTATCTAACAGCATCTGTCCATCTTTTTCTTTCCTTTTGATTAACTCGACGGTATTCGTTCTGTCTTGTGGACCTGCTTGACAAGTTAAAGGTCTTCGAGTTGTTGTGTTTTTACCTGATTTGTGAAGTTTTCGGTTTTGTTGTTGTTGTTACCTTCTGGAAATTGCGATCCAACGCCCATCTTTACGCAAGGATTTTTCCCCCGTTGTCGTTAATAAATTCTTGTGGTGAGGAGGACAATCAAAGAACTGGAATTTCCCACGCTAATAAATCCCGGATCGGCGTCTTTTGTAACACCCAAACACCCATCTCGCAAATCTTCGGGAATCGATTCCGGGGTGGAAAGTTCAAGAAGAAATGCAACAACCTCTCCTTTCATTCTCCTCTCCAACTCAAACTACATCTTCAAATCGATATCAAATAAAAAAAACGAGAATTTGAACAACAACGCCGACTCCCTGGACAACTCCATCAATGGTCAAGAAGGAAAAAAAAGTTGAGCAATTCCAAAAACGAGCAGACGATAAAATACAAAACGAATGAGGTTCCAGAGCCGAGGAGAAAGATAGGCCACCAAAAGATGATCTCCTAAAGATATCAATATAAATCGGAAATCGATCCACGCAATCGACTTACCAAATGTGGAAAACGGCCAATCTTTTCTCGTTCATCGTTGTGACGACGAAAAAGGAGCCTTTTGTCGAAACCTCATACTGATCTCCCTCTCTCTCTCGTATAATTGGATCGTTAACGGATGATCTCGTGGAATTGTGACTATAAAAAGAAGAGGAAGGCACGGCATTGTAGAGTGTTCCCCCTGGGGACATCACTTGCATCCATATTCATAAAATCTTCTCTTCTACATGCCATTAGACTGTTCAATTTCTCTCTCTCTCTCTCTCTTCTTCTTAATCAAGTATTCATGTATAAAATTGATATGATTTGATCATCGCGGTTGACATTTCCATTCTCCGTTTGTGTTTCTATCATTCTGTCTCTGTCTCTCGGAAACGAGAACGTGATAGCCTAACCACTCACTCATGTGATGTGTGTTTGCTGGTGACTGACTCCTGGGCTCTTTGCCAAAACATTTTTTCTTACGTTTTAGTTTGTTGGGAGGAAAGTCGAGAAACTCGAAATCGTCGATAAAAATCTAATTCATATTCACCCTCCCTCCCTCTGTCCTCTCTCAATGCCTCCGCTTCTTCATCTCCATCTTCTCTCCCCTTTTCACCGTGTCAGTTCGAAACGGGTTGTCGATCTGGATCAAGTGCTGCCTATTGTTCTAAAAATACCCGTCGGCCAAAAACCTGAATTTCTTGGTATTGCTAAATGGTTTCGAGACAAAATTAAAAAAAAAAAGTTGCTAATAAAGAAAAGCAACAATCTCTTCTTCGGGTGTTATAAATATTTTTTTTGCGGTGATTTGGGGCAGGTGGCGGGGGGTAATGGTGGGCAGATACCATCTAGGATCTACATTTATTTGCATGTTAATTGATTCGAAATGCCGGAATGATGTGGTCAGGGTTTTAAATTTTAATAATCGAGAGCAAAGAGTGGATGCATGGGAGGTGAGAGAGAGGGATTATAAGTGTGTCCAGGTTGGTTTTTGGGGGGGAAGTTGTAGGCGGAAATCGCGAACGTGTTTTACGAGCTCATTTTTTTCCACTTGACTCAGGTTTTGTCACTTAATCGACTTAACCGAAGAGGATTAGCCATACTAGTTAGTGGATAAGAGAGAGAGAGAGAAAGCAGCGTCACCAACTACAAAATGAAAATGTTAACAAAGGAAAAATAATTCAATTTCTGTGACTTCAAACTATCTCCTTAAATGACTCAAAAGCTTACTTCCGGTCTAGATGTGTGTCAGTATGAGTTAGTCAGGTTTATAAAACTACTATGAAAAATGCATTCCATAAATTATGCAGAATTTTTGAAAGTTAAGCTGAGTTTTAATCCCGTTCTGTCACCTCTGGGTATGACAGGATGTGGGACGGAATTTGAACCCTCAACGATTGTAGTTAGGCTCTTTGACCATTCAACTACTAATTAACTGGGTGTTAGGTTTGTTTCGAAAACAAATTTTTGATTTTTAATTGAATTTCCGTTGAAATTTTGAATTTGTTGCAATCTACGGTGTTTTAGCTCATGGAAACTTGACATTTTTTAAGTTTGTGTCTAAATTTTGGGTCAAAATTTTTGTTCAAATTTTTGAGAGTTTATAGTGGGACAAATTTTTGAAAGGGGTATGAGGTTTGTGATGATTTTGATACTAATAGTTCGAATGACATCTGATATGGTTATTAGATACAAGGAACCTGACCTTTCGAAAAGAAAAAAATTTTTTTCCTCCTTCTTGTCATGTCTTCTCTGCACCACTTTTAAGTTGGAAATTCTCCTGAAAACCTTCATCACGAAAACTCATCTCTGACTCAAGCAAGGAAATCTTCTTTCCACAAACTCGTCTACTTCGTCAATCAATTCTCAATCATCATTCCTTGAAGCATTCCTTGATTCGCCATTCGGAAAACTTTTGCTTTTTCTTCATCCTCATCTTCTTCTTACTTCTTCCTTTATCTTTCTTCAAGCTTATTGGCACTCGTCTTGCATTCTGATGAGCTCCACGTCGATTCGTTTTAATTCAGTTTCTCTCTTTAATCTCTTCAATCCAATCCCTGCTATAATTTTTTTTCTTGCTTTAATTCGATCATCTCGACTACCGTTTTCCCCCCGGTTAATGTTATGGCAATCATCCAACGGCAATGAACAACCATCATCATCCTCCTCATCGGGTAATCAAACTCCGATTGAGACTATATCCTACTGGGGAGGGAGGGATAAACATCCGAAAGATTATGGTTCAGGTTCCAACAATATGGAGAACCATATAGTCATCAAATTAACAGAGTTTATATGGCGCTGCCATAAAACCGTGTAAATTTATTTCGGCGCTCCCGAAGAATTTTTTTTTCTCTCCTTCTCGTTCTTTCTCTCTCTCTCTCTCTCTTCAAAACTAGTTTTTTCTTCTCTTTTTAATTTATTTACATTATTTTTTTAAGAGATAATAAATTAAATGAGATGCTGGGCTAAAGTTAAAAACGTTGCGACAGGTCAGTAATTCAAACGGTTTCTCCCGAAGAGTCCTTTTAGAGAAGGAGATGATGGGTTTGCCGGATGACCGCCTAAAGACGACCGCAACTTTCGGGCGCAACTTATTTCCTGTTTACTCTTTTAATTTCTGTTTTTATTGTCCTCTTGAAATGTTAATGTCTTCTAAATTTCCTTTTCACATGATTTTTCTTTTATTATAATGATGAGGAGGGGGGGACACTCTCTCGGTGGGTTCAAAGACCATCAGCAACGGCTTCTTTGTTCTACCTCTCATTTCGGTGATGATTTGCTGTCCTTAAATTTCGAAGGGACGGATGTGGATAACAAACAAACAAAACAAACGACGACAATTAAGATGAAACCGGTTGGAGGATGAAAAAGAACAAGGAAAAGGGAAGCCGAGCACACATGGAACCCAACCCAGGCTCAAGGCTAATCCGAACAACATAATTCAAGCGAAGGAAATTAATTAGAAAAAAGGGAAACGAGGACCCAGGCTCAAGGAATGTGACCTCTTTAGCCTGTATCCATGTCAGTTGTGTGGGGAAGGGAGGGGTAACTGAAGGACCGGTCATCATATTTGATTTTGATTGCATGCTAACTAATAATTGTTTTTGATTTCAGGTAAGGAATGAAGTTATGATATCATTTCCGTCTTGATGAGTTTTTATGTTCTTCATGTCCTCCTCCACGTTGTTCTCTGATATCAGAAGACGGGTAATTAAACAATCCTCTTCCACCAATGAAAGGTATTTATGTAAATAATATTTACAAAGTCATTATTTGTCTTAAATCAAGCTCACTTATCTATCTCCGAGTAAACAAACCAAACGAATCAACCACTCGAGTAGGTGTGGAAAAACTCACCGCCGACTATTTTAATTCCCATCCATTCTGATGTGTTTAATTAAACACTTAACGCGCGTGCGTGGTGACTTTTGTTTTGAAAGCTCTTCAAACAATATTCCTATTATCTACCGTGTTCATCATCTTTTCTCTGAGTTCGCGCTCGCCTGCTTGCCAGCCTCCCAACACACACCGCACCGCCTCTGGGTGACTTACTCCATCTCTTCGGGTTGTCTTTCTCTTTGATGCCTTACCTTCCTCCGATTAGATAATTTTTTATTTATTTAAATAAGTCAAGACGCGGTATCTTGATGCTTTCGCTCCACCCCTCTGCCACGATTTTAATAAATGATAATGTCGTCCGGGTGGGTGTGCTTTGCAGGTTTTTCTAGGTTTACCGTTTTCTAAAGATGGTCCCCCGTTTGGAATTGCGAAAACGGTAAGTCCGCCTCGGGACATGAATGACGAAGTTCTGGGTGTAGCACATCGGGGGAATGGTGATGGATGACCTCTGACCGTAGTCAGTGGACATTTTGGGAGGACTTATCAGTGCGATCGACCGAATTCCTGCCCTAGTTTTGCGCCCCCGTATAAGACGAAAAACCAGAAGCTGGTAGTGTTTGGAGTGTTACACGAGACAATAGGCTTCCTTGTTTTGATAAACACCTCCCGGGTCCTTCATACCTTTGGAAATCATCTTAGCTAACGAACTTGTTGTTAATTAATCAGATGTCTTAACTCAAATAAATGGTATCAAAGCCCTCGGGTTCTTGAATCATGTCATTTTCTAGTCGGATTCTTCACACTATTCCTATCTAATATCCTCCCCATTAACGTTCGCTGGAGGGGGTGTGAATTCCTCATCGGAAACAAACCTAAGGGATGATGATTTTGTGTTTTGGTGTTAATGACTACGTTTGGCCCCGAGATGCAAAATTCTAAAGCTGCTCGTCGGCTTTTTGAAAAATGACTCATTCTCTCTCTCTCTCTCTTTCCCTTCTTGACACTACATTCTTCTCCCGTCCACCTCGACGGTGGACAATTTTTCTAGTTTTCTCTTTTTCTTCGAGGAGTGTTTGATTAAAATCGAGTCGCCCACAGTTCTAAAAGTGCACCTGTATTGGCACGGAGTCAAGAAATTTTTCTTTTTAATTTTACTTTCTTGATGGGTACCTGGAAGGGGGGCAAATCAATCATCCGACGGAAACCGAAAACATCGGAGAGAGAGAGAAAGGTGAAAATTGTATCGATAATTAGCCCCACAAATAAAAAATCCTTTCTTTTTTGGTTTGGTGTCTGAAATTTGTGTCGCAGGTTCTTTCTGGTAACAGGTTGACTCTACATTCTCTCTCATGAATTCAAGTTTTTTCCTTTCATTATACCGGCGTCTTCGAGTGGAAATAATGGGTGGGTCTTATTAGCGCGGCCACTGCCCTCTTGAAAGGTACAAGAAGTCGGGCAAAAACTCGTATCGGCTCGGGAGTAGGAGGAGAGGGCAAATACCAGAGGAAAAGACCTTTGAATCACCCAAAAGGTCCTGAGATGGGGGCGGGGGTACAAACAGGAGAGACGACTTATTAAGAGAATCAACCGAAGCAAAAGAAAAATCAAAAAATTTTTTGGCTGATTTTTAACGGGCGTCGCTTTTCTTTATCTCTTTGTGTTGACCGTCTTTTTCGGAAAGTGTCCGTCTTTCAGAGACTGGTATCTACGGTTTGTCATGGATTTTGGAAATGTTTCTCTCATTGTTTCGATGAAGGGGGTCCTTTGAATAGAAACTCGTTTTCGAGATTAGGGTCTTAATTTTGTGAAATTTTTGTGACTGTTGGACAACTTCATTACTCGAGTCCTCTTTTATGGTTCCTTCCTTTTGTCTTTTGATCGTCAGGTTTAACCGCTGGGAGTTTCGAAATTTGAACTTTTCTATTTGTCATTTTGACGGGGACCCTTTATTTGACGGCCTTTTATAAAAATTTTTGGCTTTAAATTCTTTGGCTTTTGTGATTTTGATTTTGCTTCCCGGGAGGAGGCCTGTGGTTGAATGGTCGAAGGTTATGAGCCCACCTCCACTTCTTATTATATCCAGAAGTGGAAGAAGGTTACCACTGTAGTTTGGCTTTTGTACTTCTATCGAGTGTCTTTCTAGAAGAATCCGTTTTCGGAGGGTTTCTGGAAGGGGTTTCTCATCGTCTTCTTCCTTTTTATTGCTTTTGAACTTCATCCAAAAAATGTTTGTCTTTGATCTTCTACTTCTTCCTTCTCCATAGGTCATCGACAACTTGTATTGGTTTTATTTTGTATCTTTTTCTTTTTCTTCTGTACTTTCTTCAGTCTCTCTCTGTGTTTTTTCTATCCTCCATCCTCTCTCTCTCTTTGTGTGTTTTTCTTCCTCTTCTTGTATTTTACTGTCTTTTTATGTTTCTCTCTCTCTGTATTTTACTTCCTTTCTTTCCTTGTCTCTCTCGCAGTTTCCCTTCCTGTCTATATTTCTTCCTTCTCTTTTCCTCTTTTCTGACTTTTTCTCGCTATTTTTCCTTATCTTCATTTCCTTTTTAGTTTACGTTCAAATTTCTTCGTTTTCCTCTTCGATTCCTATTTCTTTCCTCTCGTTTTTGTTCTCTCTCTGCACCTCTTCCATTAGTTCCTAGTTTTCTGTATTTTTTCTTTCATACCTCTCTCTGGTCTTCTTCTTATTTGTCTTTCCCCTCTGGCTATTCCTCTCTCTTTCTTTCTGTTTGTTTTAATTCAAACTCTTCCCGCCTCAAGTTTCATCTTTTTGGACTATTTCTTTGCTTTCTGAAACTCTATAAACATCGCGGAAGGCGTGTGGTGTAGTGAGTGGTTAAGTGCCAGACTAAGAAGTTATAGTCGCGACTTCAAATCCTCCTTCCGTATCGTGTTATACCCCAAAAAATTGTGAAAAACGGGATTAGAACTCTAAATTCTATAGATAACGAAGCTATAACCCTCGAGACACAAAACCGAAGCAGAACTCAATCGAGAACACGTGACACAATCAAAACAGAAACCAGGTCTTAAACTTCACCCCGGACGACACTCTCCAAATAGTCTAGAAAAATGACGGCGGGTACGAATTTCACTTCGTTACGCTTGCGTACATTAACATTCTTGTAGACTGAAATATTTAAGAAGAAAAGAGTAGAAAGGAAGAGAAAAGATAAGATAAGAAGGCGCAATTAAGTCAGACTACGTGCGTGGATGATTCACTTCCAGAAACTTAAAAAAAATTCATTTTAAAAATAAATTCCTTCTTTTTTGCCAAAGCGATGAAATTCGGTTGTAATGAACATCAAACTACAACAAAAACAAAGATGGACGCCGTCGTGATAACGGTTTAAGTTCTTTCCTTTTAAAAATTATCCATAAAACCTTTTCGGATGAGAAAGAGAAAACACAATTTGTCAAGTCATAAGTGATTACTCCAGAAGATATTGCCTTTCTACTTTTCATAAGAAGGAGAAGGACAATATTACGTCGACGCCATTTTGTTTTCTGGTAATTTTTGTCTAGAAAAAAAAATTTCACTCGAAACCTTTTTTTACGCGAATAAATCACCAACTAAAGACTTTGTTCTAAATTCCTTACCCCTCACCCGTAACATATAACTAAAGCATTTTAATATATATTTGTGAATTTATACATTTATAAAATTATAACAATTCTAATTATTATTCAAATGAGTTTCTATATGTGTGCATAATTTATGAAATGAAATTTTGATGAGTGTGTATTATTCGTGAAACTGAATTTTTGACCTTTGAGGTGCAAAATTTATGAAAAGAATTATCTCTACGAGTGTGCAATATTTATGGAACAGACCCATATAAGGGAATACAGTATTCATGAAACGAGCTCTCTATGAAAGTGTGCAATATTTTTGAAATAAATTATCGCCTAAAAGGTGCAAAAATCAATAAAAAAAATTCGGTCAGTTTTAATTCGCACAACTACAAAGTTCGAAATTTTGAAAAAGAAGCCGTCAACATGAGTAGATTATTTACGAAATTAAATCTTTGATCAAAGTGTGCATTATTTTTGAAATAGATTATTGGTTAAAATGTGCGATCATTTTAAAAGTCAGGCAATTTCATTCGCACATTTCAAAGATCGAGATTTCAAATATTAAACTGTCCATAGTTATAAACGATACTTTTGATAGAAGTGTGCATTATTTTTGAAATTGGTTTATACACTGATTAAAATGTGCAAAAATTATGAAACGAACTTCATATGAAAGTGTGCATTATTTTTGAAAGCGATAAGTGGGTAAAGTGTAGAATAATTTCGAGGTTTTATTCGCACAACTTCAAGGTTAGAATTTCGAAAATGAAGCCGGCAATATGTGTGCATTATTTTTGAAATAGTTTTCTACCTAAATTGTGCAAAACTATTGAAATGAGTATCTTTGAGAAGTGTGCAATACTTATGAAATGTATACCTCATAAGAGTGTCTAATATTTATGAAAAAGAGGCAGTTTGTGGTTGCACAACTTTCAAGTTCAAAATTTCTAAATTCAAACCGTCGATGAGTGTGCACTATTTTTGAAATAGGTTCATGGCCAAAGTGTGCGAATTAATTGAAATAATTACCCCTAGAAAGTGTGCAATATTTATGAAAATCGACACATGTTCATTCTTTCATGATTCGAATTGATTCGAAAAATGCAGTCCCCTCGATTCGTGGTTGGGGACTGATTTCAGGCTCTGAAAATCCTATCTCCATTTGGAAAGATACAGTTCTATGATATTATAATGATCACAGTATAATTTTATAGATTATATGATGAGAAATTAAAAACCCCAGTTCCAAGAAAGAAAAACAAAATAATTATGAGGACTCCCTGATCAAGTCAATTGGTGAGCACAAGTCACCTCTCGAGTCCATAGGGGGTCAATAAGGTTTCACAAACCTGGAATACCTTACATCTGTCTGTCTAAATGACCCAGTAAACGATGACGAGCCTAAGATAATTAAACAAATCAATAATATAAAAAATAAATAAATAAATAATCCGATTGAAAACATGAGTTCACTTTTCTAATTAATTATTTATGCAAATTAGGCGATCAAAACTGTTTGTCTGGACAGACAAGTGTTTTGCAAGCGTTTCTTCTAGATAAATAATTTAAATGTAACGATCGCGGAGGATATTCTCTTGTACCTGACTACCTAACTGAGGTGTTTTTGTAGGTTTTGTAGGTTCTGCCTCGTTGACGATTTTGGAGGGAGGAGGAGGAGGAGTTTTTAGAATTTTTGTGTGGGGATAACAGGATTCGAAAGTGATTTGGACTGATTAAGGAGAGAGAGAGAGAGAGAAGGAAAATTAAGGAATTGAAAGTGAGAGCTTGAAATTTATTTATTTATTTATTTTTTAACATGGAAATTAATTTGGTTTTTAATTATCTGCTAGTTTTATCTGTTAGATAATTAAATTTGGAATGATGGGCTGAAACTGTATCAGTTTTATCGGTTCTCTTTTTTGAGAGGGAAAAGGTGGGGCTTTTTGGCAGAACGACTTTGGAATTTGGAAATCGTTTTTGAGGTATCTTGTTCAGTGCTGTCTTCTTCTTGTCCTCGTTTTACTCTTTTTCCTTCTTTCAAATTCCTACAGTCTTACTTTCTTTGCTTCATCTGTTTCCTTTTCTTTCACTTTGTTACCATTTTTCTGTCTTTATCCCTCCTGTCCATCTTATTTTGTTCCTATGTCTTCTATCGTCTCTTGTGCCACATTTTTGGAATAGATACCGTGTAAGAGGTGCATATGAAAGTGTGCATTATTTTTGAAATGAACTGCTGACTAAAGTGTTCGATAATTACGAAAACCAGACAGTTTTTCATTCGCACAACTTCAAAGTTCAAAATTTTGAAAATGAAGCTGTCAACATGTGTACATTATTCATAAAATAATATCTTTCATGACAGTGTGCATTATTTTTGAAATAGATTCCGGTTAAGGTGTGCAAAATTTATGAAATGAACTTTACATGGTGGTGTGTAGTATTTATGAAAGGAAGTTCATACGAAAGTGTGCATTAATTTTGAAATAGATATTTGACTAAAGTGCAATAAGGCAGTTGTATTAGCACAAATTTGAATCGCACTAACTTTCTTTCTGTATAGTTTCTACTTCTCTTCTTCTCTTGTTCCCTCCCTTTCCATCACCCTCCTCTTCTGCCTATGTAGTTATTGAAAACGATCGCGGAGGATATGAAGGTCTGTTACGACTCATACACTGAGTGATCTTGAGCAAAGAACCCTTGACTCAAAGCCATTAAATCGATCTGGGGCACATTCCAAAAGCCTGACACAGTCTAACGAAATAGAAGCTCAGGTCTCAAACTCCCACAAAAGTCTCGGAATGTACAATTGAAAGGTCTTTTACGTTCACACAGACAATGTTTCATGGCTAACAATCAAGAGAGAATGGCAGAGGGTACAGAAGGGAAAAGGTGAAGGCTCTGACAAAAAATTCCCAGATGAGAGGGAATGGACGGATGGACAGACAGACAAACACACACTCAGAGATGTATCACTGCCAACCGGTCCCATGACCAATAAAGGGAATTCTCTTAGACAGTAATCGAATTCAAGGATGACAATCGGAGGTTCGGGTCGGATCCAGGGTAACAATGCTCACGACGGAACAACTTTCGCGACCGCGCCTAAAAATCAAACATCCAAACCAACGTTTTCGTGTTTCTAGATCCAACAAACACAACAACAACAACCTCCGAATCAGGAGCGAGGATCCAATGCTTCCGGCGGCATGAAAAACAAGTGGAGTCTCGATGCACGAAATGTTCCGCTCGTGTTCCTTGATAGGGCAAGCCCCCGTAGATCGGGATGACTTCTAGTCGTGAACCTGCCTTTCCGGTTTTTCGAGAGGGAAACGTTTTCCCGAGATGATAGCCCGATGGGTCGTGTCGTCAACTTTTTCTCATCTTCTCCTCCATCTTTCTACTCTCATTGTCTCGGGTTTGAGTCTTTTCAACACTTTCAAGAGCTTTTGGTAATTTTCTCACTTTCTCCATCTCTTTTGGTATTTAGAGTTCAAAAGGCCATCAGTTTCCGGTTTTTTGTCTCCCATTATATTTGAATCTTCACTCAACTACTCCTTTCCATGACCAAAACCTTTAGAGAAAGCTCGTATCTGAGGCTTTAAAACAGCGACTCCACTTTCAGTTTCGTGACGTCAACTCGGGGAGGTGTCACAAGGAAAAGCTTTTAAAAAAAGGAAACGAAGCGGGAAGTTAAACTAGACTATACTCATGTCATCATCAGTTTTCATTTGTGGGAATTTCCCGGAGGTGAAATGTGAAGCGGAAACGGAAGATGTTTTAAAACTTAATTAAGACTACCATCTACTGTCGAGCTTTCAAGCTCTGCTCTTAAAAAGTCATGAGAAATGAGAACCTTTTAAGAATAACATTTCGCTTTTGTATGAAGAGGAGCTTCTACCTCTTCCTTCCACCCTCTTCTCCAGGAGATAAATTATCACGTTTGTCATGAGATTTGTCGGAGTCGCAGGGATTTTTTTCCCTCCTCTTTTGTTTTTGTTTTTCATCACAAGAAGATGGGTTGAGATGCTACCGCCTCGAGACAGATGTCGTAATTTTGAAAATGAAATAAATGATCTATTCTTGACAAGAGAGAGAGATGAAAGAAATGATTTCGGGGAGAGATGATGTTGTTGACCAATACGCGAGAACAATGACGGATGAAGTAATATAGAGAAAGACGCGATCAGGGATCAGGTAGAGGTCATATGAGCTACCATCGCGTTTCTTTCATCAAAATCAGTCAATTAATATAATATATGGTTCTCTGACGATGTTGCCATAATATGTTCGTGTGTGCCATTCGTTAAAATTATTGATCTTTTGATCTTTTTTTTTCATAACTGCCTTCCGATTTCGTTTGTTTGGTAGCCTTTTTACGGGCGTCAGTCAGTGGAATTCGAGGTAATAACGTGACGGCTAACCGTTTCCACTTTTGGGACCGTTCATCGCGGTGTACCAAGGTTGCGACGGCCGATTCCTTTTATGCGATTTTTCGCCGGGAGATGTTTTTGAGTTTGTCGGCTATCCTTGATTGATTGGTCTTGTCTTTGGTGGTGGTGGAAGGGCAGAGCGTGATTTTTGGTCGGGGTGATGATGCAATTTTTTACCTTTTCGGGTTTTATTCCCTAAAAAGTCTTTTTTGAGATGAGTATTGGCTTGACTTTTTGATGTTTCAGCAAAGTTGGAGAACAGTATTTGGAGCAGTATTTGAGGTACGCTTTATGGTTTCAGGTATGAGAACCTTTTTTTGACAATTTTGTTTCTTTTTAAGGTTTGAGAGTGGTCAAAGACACTTTTGTTATAAGTATTATTACTTGAGAGTTTGAGCTTCTCTCTCTCTTTTTGTGTTTTCCTCCTTATCTCACTTTCTGTGTTTTCTTTCTATCCTCTTCCTCTCTTTTTGTTTTCCTTACTTTTACTCTATTTCTGCTTCTCTTTCTCTATGTTTTAGTTTTCCCTCCTCTTTCCGGTTTTCTCTCCTTTTCTCTCTTTCTATTTTTGATTTTTTTCTCTTCTTTCTGTCTTTTTCTTCCTACTTTTCCCTCCTCTTTTCTTTCTCTTTACTTTCCTTACTCTTCCTCTCTTTTTCTTCTTGATTTTTTCTCCTCTTTCCCTCAATTTCTTGTGTACTTGTGGAGTTGATGACTATGGCGATGCCTTGAGAGTTTCAAACAACATAATCTTACAGTTAATATTGACAAATCCAACTCCAACAGTAGGTCTGTCCTTCTCTTGCTGGAAAGACCAAACTTAAACTGTACATCCGTCACCTGAATAATCTTTGACCACACCTGCAGTCTTACAGAAGTCATGTCTCCCAAATCTGTCGGTCTGTGGTAAAGTCACCTTCCCCTTCCCTCATGAATTTCTAGCTTTTAGGCGTCCAAACCCACCTGCTGTTATTCATTTTTGTTCTTCTTGAGATCCTCCTAGGCTCTTCCTTTGTCTTTTAAGGAATGGGAAAAACCATGAAGACATTTCTTAGTTCGGATGTCACTCTCAAGCAGATAATAACGTGCAAAAAAACAATTCGGAAGATCGTGTTCAGCATGTGGCACCATAAAGCACACCAAGGCGTCTTTCCAGAAGGAGTATAACACCCGCTACCGAACTGGTTCGTTAACGGTAGACTACCGTCATTCCCCTGCCTCCACCCCCCGTCTCTTTCCAAACAAATTTACATCCGATTTTAATTTAAAACAAAATTGGAGAAGTCGAGGAAAAGAAAATTTTTATTTTGTGACTTTGGGTGGGTGGATAACGAGCCTGACTGCAAAAAAAAAGGATTTTTATTGCCGAAATTTTATTTTCGACCGCAAATAATGACCCCGCATTAAACTGGAGGAAAAAAGTCAACCAATGTTTAGCACCGTGTTTATCAGAAACTTCAGGTCGAACTAATCAGAGGAAGAATCCTCTCGGATTGGTTAGGACCATAAATTAATGTAAATTATTGGCTCTGGGTCCTCAGATAAGGCCACAATGACAGAATATATTGCAGCTCTGGCAATATCCTCTTCGGAATTATAATTTAATTTGTGCGCCGTAAATTCTTCAGGTACACCTCTCGAGTTCTTGGACTCTGCGAGAGGGCATAGCTTTCATAACTACCACAACATTTATTTTTTTCCCATAATTCTTTGGCAGGAGTATAAAAGAAAAAATTTTTTTTCTGGCTCCGAAATTTTTGGAACTGTTACCTTTTTGAGATTTATGGTTTCAGGTATGAGAACCTTTTTGAGAATTCTTGTTTCTTTTTAAGGTTTAAGTGGTCAAAGAGTTTGTTAATTGAAGTTTTGTTGGAAGTTAAAGCTTCTTTCTCTTTCTGCGTTTTTGCTTTCTTTCTTTCTTTCTTTTTGCTTTGTTTCCTCACTTTCTTTTTGCTTTCCTTACCTTTCTCTGTTTCTGTCTGTTTCTTTGGTTTCCTCCTTTCTCTGTCTCTGTTCTGGTTTCCTCTTCGTTATCTTTTTCCCTGATTTTCCTTCCTCTTTCTATCTTTCTCTTACAGGTATTTTCTCCACTTTCGCTCTCCTCCTGGTTGTTTCTTCTCTTTCTGTCTATATCTTCCTGGGTTTTTCCCCTCTTTTCTTTCTTTATATTTTTACTTCTTTCTCTTTTCTCTCAGTTTTTCTCTCTTTTTATCTTTCGTGCGTCTCTTGTCTGTTTGTTCTATTTTCCTTTTTTTAAATTTTTTCTATCTCTTTTCTCTTTTTACTTTGTTTTGTCTTCTGTTGTCTGTTGTTCTATATTTTTCTTTTACTTCCTGGGCATTTCTGTTGTTATATTTCATACTCTTCCTTCGTTTGTTTGTATTGCTCTATCTTTTCTTTTTTTTCTGTTTTTGAAAAACTCAGTTCGATTTTAAGGTTTGGTGAATATACAGAGAAGATGTAATTCCTTTTAGGCTTTAAGTTGGCTTGGTTGACCATTTAAACCGTCAGCTTTCCAGTCGTGGGAGTGAAGATGAGAGAGAAAATTTTTACCTTCGCAAGACACTCTTGCGTAAATGAGGATTAAAACCAACACCAAAATTGGATACAGGTATAAACACAATCGTGATCGACTTACCGGGGCGTTCACATATCCGATTAAACCTACATGAATTCAGGTATATGATCGGTATGAAATGATTTTGTAAGAAAAACTTGACGACAGGCTGTTCGGTTAGGCTTTCCTCAAATTCCTCATCGAAATGGAGGAAATTTATTCAGGCTACATTAGGACTGACAAAAACCTGAAATTTTTCTCGCGTCCAATAAATAACCAGGCTCCGAAGACACCCGAACCTGATTTTTTGCTTCTGTCGGATCCAACGAACGACGTCTATCTAAATTATAAAATTCGTGGAGACAATTATTCTTGTCAGTTGTAGATGTCAGACAACAGGAGGAGGAGATGATGATGGCGATTTCTTCAGGTTGACAAGACGATATATTGGGTTGGCAACCCTGATCCCGATACCATTAATTGGCCAGTCACTGATTCTCATCGGAGTTTTTATATCTAAAAATGATTTTCGACTACTGTTTTAATGATTTCGGTAGGTAGTCTGGTAGTCCAGGAGGATGAGGAGGGAGGTAGAGAACGCTTTGTAGGTATGCGAGTTGTTATGTTTTCGTTTTTCTCATTAATCTTTGGCGCGAAAAACCTGAGTTCGGTAATTTTTTCTGATGAGTATCTACAGACCGATGAGGAAAATGAACCATCGGCTGTTTTTTTGAGAAGAGAGGAAGCGATGGTGAGGGGGTTTGCTGGCTTTTTTGGTGTTTTCGACCAATTAGGAGAAGGGTTCTTGGTTCTTGTAGTTCTTTCGAAAGCTCTTTTTTTATTTCATTCATTTTGGTTAGGCGATCTGTACGTCTGAGTTGTTTTCCTTGAATGATTATCATCTTCCTTTCTTCTCCTCTTTCCCTTCGCTTTTAGATACTTTTTTTTGGGGGTATTCTTAAGATTCCTTTGACTTATTTGTTTTTTGCTCTGTTGTTGGCTAAATTTCATATTTGCTTTTCTTGTCTCAAAGCTTCTGTAGTTTTTTCTGTGCTTGCTTCTGTTTTTTTTTTTCCCTCTTTCTCTTCCTACCACTTTTTAGCGAATTCCTTCCTCCTTTATCTCTATCTTTCAACACTACCAAATCACTCCGCTTCTTATCTTCTATCAGGACAGAGATTTTCTTGCCTTTTGATTGACATAACTATCTCTTTATGAAGCAAAAACTTTTTCCTTTATCCAACAGCAGAATTTGAATTTTTCTTGCCTCCTGAAAGATTGACAGTAAAAATGTCTTCTTCAACTGTTGTACTTTCTTTAATCTTTCTTAGTTTCCAGGAACCACACCTTCTTCTTTAGAGAGTACTGAAAAATCCTGTTGGTCATTTCCACTCTGATACGTTTTTAATCCGACAGCTTTTAGAATTTGTATTTCGAAAATGAAATTTCGCTAATGTTGTCTGTTAGGTCCTAACCCCCCTTCCCTCTCAACTTGCTGTATTTTAGCTGTAAATCTCTTCACCCCCATTCCACGCTCTCCATTTTCCTACAATTTTCTAACGAGCTTTTGCAAGCTCAAAACAATGGCTTTAAGGTCGTTACCTCGTTTCCCTTTGTCCCTTTGGCTGAATAAAAACGAGGCAAACATGGGTCTTTATGCCTCCGGATCAACAGACTTAATTAATTTAATTTTAAGCAATTAGTATTGTTTGGGAGTGTTTTTGGGTCTCTTTGACATAATCGCAACCCTTCAACCCACGTTCATTATAATCTTCGTTCCTTTGTTTCGATCAGATTTACCGGAGCCATCCCCCTCCTCCTCCTTTCCTCTCCGAAGCCTCTATAAACCGAGCTTTTAAAAGCTTTAATAATAATCTCTACGAACGCGGTGAATTCGGTTTCGCAAATTTTAACCTTTGAAGGAAAAAGCCTTCGGAGACAGAACCGAGAGATAATAATAAAATTGCGGATGAGAGATGCAAGAAGTAAGAAGAAGTGAGGGCGGGAGGAGAGAGAGGGAAGGATGGGAGGCACGTGATTAAAATTAATGCAACAAAATTCCACTTGCTAAAGCACATACCGACGGACTTGTCATTAGATGTGTCACTAAATCAAGGAACAAGTCTCGGAGGCACTTTAATCATATGAATACTACGCGGTTAATCATGACAATTAATAGAGAACCCAACAGTTTTATTGATTAATAAATAACGACATTAAAGAAACAGTAGAAGGAGGCGGAGGAGGAGGAAGAAAACCTGGGAATGAAGAAATAAAATTTAAATTTTAGATTGGAACTGATTAACTAAATCCAAACAGTCTCTCTCTCTCTCTCTTTTGAGAAAAAAAAATAAAAAGATGTCAAAAAGGAAAGAAGAAGAAGAAGGAAAAAGCCAGGATCGCAACCACCTGACTGACTGACTTTTCAATTCATCTTATTAATTATGTTAATGAATTGGTGTGGAATTAGTTTTTTAAGGTTCTTTCTGTTTGTGAGCCGAAACCTGAAAATTTTATCCTCCTCCTCTTCCTCGGTTGTGACTGATTCTCGAACCTTCGAGTGTCGATGGTTTTTTTGTTAAAGTTGTCAGGTTGGTTGTCGGAGATGTCGGAGCGGTTTTCTTTTCGTGGTTGGCTGAAATGTGTCGAAAAGGAGGGAAGTATGGGAGGAGGAATGAAAATTGTGAGAAGCAAAATTACTGCCCACAAGCCTGACTTGACATTCATTTTTTGGGAGGAAGTGAGATTGAATGAATTTGTAAAAGTGTTAAATGGTCTTCGGAAGGGAGTAAGACAGTAGCCTAATAACAGGAAGATGGGTTTTGGTGTTGATGTCGAAATCTGGAGAGAGAATAGAAAGTAGAAGATGAGGAGAGAAAAAAGGGGAAGAGAGGGAAAAAACGAAAAGAAGTCGTAGAGAAGGAAAGACAAAATACTGAAAACAACTGTGAACTTAAAAAAGAGAGAAAAGATTGGAAAAGGGAGAAGAATGTCGACAGAGTGCCAGAAAAATGAAGAAGACAGACAGAGAGAAGAAACAACATTAAGAGAAAATAGGAATTAAGAAACAAAGAGGACTAGAAAGAAAGAAGAGAAAAATGAGGAATGAAAAAGGGAAAACAGGAATATCAAGAGAAAAGTCAAGAAAATATAAAAAGCAAGAAAGTGCCAGGATAAAGAGGGAAACAGACACAAAAAGAAGAAAACAATAAGAAGAAAGAGAAAACAGAGAGAGAGAAAAATCATAGAGAAGGAAAGACAGTCGTGTACTTGACAGAAAGAGAGGAAAAGACAAGAAAAAGGAAAACAGGAATACTAGGGGAGAATGCCAAGAAATACCTAGAGCAGGAGATGCTGAGGGAATATATAAAGCAAGAATATCAAGGGGGGAAGAGTGAAGAAACCCAAAAAGAGAGAGAAAAAGATGGGAAAAACAGAAAGAGAAAAGGGATTGAAAGGTAGTCAAAGAGAAGGTTGAGAACAACAGTGAACTAAAACCAAAGAGAGAAATAGACAGGAAAAAGAGAGAAAACAAGACTATTAGAGAGAAGCAGAGAGAGAGAGAGGAAGGGAAGATTGCAAGTACGAAAAGACAGCAATCAAATAAATACAGAAGAAAGAAACAATTAACACTGAGCATGAAACGACAACATTGGATGAGACAACAAATACATAAAACTAAAGTGTGAGACAAAACAGAAACAGAGAGAAAAGAAAAAAGAATGGAATAAGGAGTAATGCCAAACAGATAATAAAGAGGAGGACTGAAGACTTAAAGAAAAACAAAAAGAAAATAAAAAGAAAAAAGAGGAGAGATAAAGAGACAGAAAGAGATAAAAATATTTACGAGCAGTTTTTTAAAGGTTCGACAAAGGGAAGAAAGGGAGTCAGGTACGTAACAAAACCTGAATCGAAGCGATTTGAAACGGCACCACGAAATGGCCAATAAAGTATGGTCTTCCTCACCGACAAACAACAAATGTCAATTTTAAAGGCCAAAAAGAAAATGGGAAAATGTTCAAAGACTTAATTTAAAGTTAATTAAGAATCAATTTAATCTTTTCTTTTCATTGCCGTTAAGTTGGCAGTCGTTATTTTTTAATTTTCACGCTCCTAATGAACCGTTGGCTCGTATCATCTTCCCGGGCGTCTTCTCTTCATTTCATCATCATCAGCCTCCTAGCGGATGCCCTGGCGTCGCTTGATATATTTATCATAATTTCTTTACAACTATATTTACATAATGTTACCCATTTATGTATGTAAATAAGGGATTAAGTACCGGAAATGCTAACAAAATGAAGAGACTGCTAGCCAAACTTGCAAGACACAAATTACCTTACCTGTATCTTTATTAATTCAATAATCGATAGTAGTGTGCAGTATTTATGAAATGATGCTTTTCGAAATCCGGGAATTTTGATATGAGTTTTGTAAGAGCTACACCCTAAATTTTAAATGAAAGCTTAAGGAAAGTGTGCATTACTCTTATAATGAAATAACGATAAAAGTGTGCATTATTTATGAAATGAAGGGGTTAGGAGAGTGTGCATTACTTTTGAAAAAAATCCAAGCTAAAACTTCGTATTTTTCAATAAAATGAACTCATGCTACTGTACACAATACTTAT
>JADMLL010000009.1:10791663-10810371 GCA_016920875.1 Columbicola columbae | reverse complement strand
TAAATATTTTTGCGGTGATTTGGGGCAGAGTGGCGGGGGTAATGGTGGGCAGATACCATCTAGGATCTACATTTATTTGCATGTTAATTGATTCGAAATGCCGGAATGATGTGGTCAGGGTTTTAAATTTTAATAAGCAAAAGAGTGGATGCATGGGAGGAGGTGAGAGAGGATTATAAGTGTGTCCAGGTTGGTTTTTGGGGGGGAAGTTGTAGGCGGAAATCGCGAACGTGTTTTACGAGCTCATTTTTTTCCACTTGACTCAGGTTTTGTCACTTAATCGACTTAACCGAAGAGGATTAGCCATACTAGTTAGTGGATAAGAGAGAGAGAGAGAAAGCAACGTCACCAACTACAAAATGAAAATGTTAACAAAGGAAAAATAATTCAATTTCTGTGACTTCAAACTATCTCCTAAATGACTCAAAAGCTTACTTCCGGTCTAGATGTGTGTCAGTATGAGTTAGTCAGGTTTATAAAACTACTATGAAAATGCATTCCATAAATTATGCAGAATTTTGAAAGTTAAGCTGAGTTTTAATCCTTCTGTCACCTCTGGGTATGACAGGATGTGGGACGAATTTGAACCTCAACGATTGTAGTTAGGCTCTTTGACCATTCAACTACTAATTAACTGGGTGTTAGGTTTGTTTCGAAAACAAATTTTTAATTGAATTTCCGTTGAAATTTTGAATTTAATCTACGGTGTTTTAGCTCATGGAAACTTGACATTTTTAAGTTTGTGTCTAAATTTTGGGTCAAAATTTTTGTTCAAATTTTTGAGAGTTTATAGTGGGACAAATTTTGAAAGGGGTATGAAGTTTGTGATGATTTTGATACAGGTTCGAATGACATCTGATATGGTCATTAGGTACAAGAAACCTGACCTTTCGAAAAGAAAAAAATTTTTTTCCTCCTTCTTGTCATGTTTTCTCTGCACCACTTTTAAGTTGGAAATTCTCCTGAAAACCTTCATCACAAAAACTCATCTCTGACTCAAGCAAGGAAATCTTCTTTCACAAACTCGTCTACTTCGTCAATCAATTCTCAATCATCATTCCTTGAAGCATTCCTTGATTCGCCATTCGGAAAACTTTTGCTTTTCTTCATCCTCATCTTCTTCTTACTTCATCTTTCTTCAAGCTTATTGGCACTCGTCTTGCATTCTGATGAGCTCGTCGATTCGTTTTAATTCAGTTTCTCTCTTTAATCTCTTCAATCCAATCCCTATAATTTTTCTTGCTTTAATTCGATCATCTCGACTACCGTTTTCCCCCCGGTTAATGTTATGGCAATCATCCAACGGCAATGAACAACCATCATCATCCTCCTCATCGGGTAATCAAACTCCGATTGAGACTATATCCTACTGGGGAGGGAGGGATAAACATCCGAAAGATTATGGTTCAGGTTCCAACAATATGGAGAACCATATAGTCATCAAATTAACAGAGTTTATATGGCGCTGCCATAAAACCGTGTAAATTTATTTCGGCGCTCCCGAAGAATTTTTTTTTCTCTCCTTCTCGTTCTTTCTCTCTTTCTCTCTCTCTCTTCAAAACTAGTTTTTTCTTCTCTTTTTAATTTATTTACATTATTTTTTTAAGAGATAATAAATTAAATGAGATGCTGGGCTAAAGTTAAAAACGTTGCGACAGGTCAGTAATTCAAACGGTTTCTCCCGAAGAGTCCTTTTAGAGATGATGGGTTTGCCGGATGACCGCCTAAAGACGACCGCAACTTTCGGGCGCAACTTATTTCCTGTTTACTCTTTTAATTTCTGTTTTTATTGTCCTCTTGAAATGTTAATGTCTTCTAAATTTCCTTTTCACATGATTTTTCTTTTATTATAATGATGAGGAGGGGGACACTCTCTCGGTGGGTTCAAAGACCATCAGCAACGGCTTTGTTCTACCTCATTTCGGTGATGATTTGCTGTCCTTAAATTTCGAAGGGACGGATGTGGATAACAAACAAACAAAACAAACGACGACAATTAAGATGAAACCGGTTGGAGGATGAAAAAGAACAAGGAAAAGGGAAGCCGAGCACACATGGAACCCAACCCAGGCTCAAGGCTAATCCGAACAACATAATTCAAGCGAAGGAAATTAGAAAAAGGAAACGAGGACCCAGGCTCAAGGAATGTGACCTCTTTAGCCTGTATCCATGTCAGTTGTGTGGGGAAGGGAGGGGTAACTGAAGGACCGGTCATCATATTTGATTTTGATTGCATGCTAACTAATAATTGTTTTTGATTTCAGGTAAGGAATGAAGTTATGATATCATTTCCGTCTTGATGAGTTTTATGTTCTTCATGTCCTCCTCCACGTTGTTCTCTGATATCAGAAGACGGGTAATCAATCTCTTCCACCAATGAAAGGTATTTATGTAAATAATATTTACAAAGTCATTATTTGTCTTAAATCAAGCTCACTTATCTATCTCCGAGTAAACAAACCAAACGAATCAACCACTCGAGTAGGTGTGGAAAAACTCACCGCCGACTATTTTAATTCCCATCCATTCTGATGTGTTTAATTAAACACTTAACGCGCGTGCGTGGTGACTTTTGTTTTGAAAGCTCTTCAAACAATATTCCTATTATCTACCGTGTTCATCATCTTTTCTCTGAGTTCGCGCTCGCCTGCTTGCCAGCCTCCCAACACACACCGCACCGCCTCTGGGTGACTTACTCCATCTCTTCGGGTTGTCTTTCTCTTTGATGCCTTACCTTCCTCCGATTAGATAATTTTTTATTTATTTAAATAAGTCAAGACGCGGTATCTTGATGCTTTCGCTCCACCCCTCTGCCACGATTTTAATAAATGATAATGTCGTCCGGGTGGGTGTGCTTTGCAGGTTTTTCTAGGTTTACCGTTTTCTAAAGATGGTCCCCGTTTGGAATTGCGAAAGCAAGTCCGCCTCGGGACATGAATGACGAAGTTCTGGGTGTAGCACATCGGGGGAATGGTGATGGATGACCTCTGACCGTAGTCAGTGGACATTTTGGGAGGACTTATCAGTGCGATCGACCGAATTCCTGCCTAGTTTTGCGCCCCCGTATAAGACGAAAAACCAGAAGCTGGTAGTGTTTGAGTGTTACACGAGACAATAGGCTTCCTTGTTTTGATAAACACCTCCCGGGTCCTTCATACCTTTGGAAATCATCTTAGCTAACGAACTTGTTGTTAATTAATCAGATGTCTTAACTCAAATAAATGGTATCAAAGCCTCAGGTTCTTGAATCATGTCATTTTCTAGTCGGATTCTTCACACTATTCCTATCTAATATCCTCCCCATTAACGTTCGCTGGAGGGGGTGTGAATTCCTCATCGGAAACAAACCTAAGGGATGATGATTTTGTGTTTGGTGTTAATGACTACGTTTGGCCCAGATGCAAAATTCTAAAGCTGCTCGTCGGCTTTTTGAAAAATGACTCATTTCTCTCTCTCTCTCTCTCTCTCTTCCTTCTTGACACTACATTCTCCCTCCACCTCGACGGTGGACAATTTTCTAGTTTTCTCTTTTTCTTCGAGTGTTTGATTAAAATCGAGTCGCCCACAGTTCTAAAAGTGCACCTGTATTGGCACGAGTCAAGAAATTTTTCTTTTTAATTTTACTTTCTTGATGGGTACCTGGAAGGGGGGCAAATCAATCATCCGACGGAAACCGAAAACATCGGAGAGAGAGAGAAAGGTGAAAATTGTATCGATAATTAGCCCCACAAATAAAAAATCCTTTCTTTTTGGTTTGGTTTGTGTCGCAGGTTCTTTCTGGTAACAGGTTGACTCTACATTCTCTCTCATGAATTCAAGTTTTTTCTTTTCATTATACCGGCGTCTTCGAGTGGAAATAATGGGTGGGTCTTATTAGCGCGGCCACTGCCCTCTTGAAAGGTACAAGAAGTCGGGCAAAAACTCGTATCGGCTCAGGAGTAGGATGAGAGGGCAAATACCAGAGGAAAAGACCTTTGAATCACCCAAAAGGTCCTGAGATGGGGGCGGTACAAACAGGAGAGACGACTTATTAAGAGAATCAACTGAAAAAAGAAAAATCAAAAATTTTTGGCTGATTTTTAACGGGCGTCGCTTTTCTTTATCTCTTTGTGTTGACCGTCTTTTTCGGAAAGTGTCCGTCTTTCAGAGACTGGTATCTACGGTTTGTCATGGATTTTGGAAATGTTTCTCTCATTGTTTCGATGAAGGGGGTCCTTTGAATAGAAACTCGTTTTCGAGATTAGGGTCTTAATTTTGTGAAATTTTTGTGACTGTTGGACAACTTCATTACTCGAGTCCTCTTTTATGGTTCCTTCCTTTTGTCTTTTGATCGTCAGGTTTAACCGCTGGGAGTTTCGAAATTTGAACTTTTCTATTTGTCATTTTGACGGGGACCCTTTATTTGACGGCCTTTTATAAAAATTTTGGCTTTAAATTCTTGGGCTTTGTGATTTTGATTTTGCTTCCGGGAGGAGGCCTGTGGTTGAATGGTCGGGTTATGAGCCCACTTCCACTTCTTATTATATCCAGAAGTGGAAGAAGGTTACCACTGGTTTGGCTTTTGTACTTCTATTGAGTGTGTTTCTAGAAGAATTCATTTTTGGGAGGTTTCTGGAAGGGGTTTCTCATCGTCTTCTTCCTTTTTATTGCTTTTGAACTTCATCCAAAAAATGTTTGTCTTTGATCTTCTACTTCTTCCTTCTCCATAGGTCATCGACAACTTGTATTGGTTTTATTTTGTATCTTTTTCTTTTTCTTTCTTTCTGTACTTTCTTCAGTCTCTCTCTGTGTTTTTCTATCCTCCCATCCCCTCTCTCTTTTGTGTGTTTTTCTTCCTCTTCTTGTATTTTACTGTCTTTTTATGTTTCTCTCTCTCTGTATTTTACTTCCTTTCTTTTCTTGTCTCTCTCATGAGTTTCCTTCCTGTCTATATTTCTTCCTTCTCTTTTCCTCTTTTCTGACTCTTTCTCGATATTTTTCCTTATCTTCATTTCCTTTTTAGTTTACGTTCAAATTTCTTCGTTTTCCTCTTCGATTCCTATTTCTTTCCTCTCGTTTTTGTTCTCTCTCTGCACCTCTTCCATTAGTTCCTAGTTTTCTGTATTTTTTCTTTTATACCTCTCTCTGGTCTTCTTCTTATTTGTCTTTCCCCTCTGGCTATTCCTCTCTCTTTCTTTCTGTTTGTTTTAATTCAAACTCTTCCCGCCTCAAGTTTCATCTTTTTGGACTATTTCTTTGCTTTCTGAAACTCTATAAACATCGCGGAAGGCGTGTGGTGTAGTGAGTGGTTAAGTGCCAGACTAAGAAGTTATAGTCGCGACTTCAAATCCTCCTTCCGTATCGTGTTATACCCCAAAAAATTGTGAAAAACGGGATTAGAACTCTAAATTCTATAGATAACGAAGCTATAACCCTCGAGACACAAAACCGAAGCAGAACTCAATCGAGAACACGTGACACAATCAAAACAGAAACCAGGTCTTAAACTTCACCCCGGACGACACTCTTCAAATAGTCTAGAAAAATGACGGCGGGTACGAATTTCACTTCGTTACGCTTGCGTACATTAACATTCTTGTAGACTGAAATATTTAAGAAGAAAAGAGTAGAAAGGAAGAGAAAAGATAAGATAAGAAGGCGCAATTAAGTCAGACTACGTGCGTGGATGATTCACTTCCAGAAACTTAAAAAAAATTCATTTTAAAAATAAATTCCTTCTTTTTTGCCAAAGCGAAGAAATTCGGTTGTAATGAACATCAAACTACAACAAAAACAAAGATGGACGCCGTCGTGATAACGGTTTAAGTTCTTTCCTTTTAAAAATTATCCATAAAACCTTTTCGGATGAGAAAGAGAAAACACAATTTGTCAAGTCATAAGTGATTACTCCAGAAGATATTGCCTTTCTACTTTTCATAAGAAGGAGAAGGACAATATTACGTCGACGCCATTTTGTTTTCTGGTAATTTTTGTCTAGAAAAAAAAATTTCACTCGAAACCTTTTTACGCGAATAAAATCACCAACTAAAGACTTTTTTAAATTCCTACCCCTCACCGTAACATATAACTAAAGCATTTTAATATATATTTGTGAATTTATACATTTATAAAATTATAACAATTCTAATTCAAATGAGTTTCTATATGTGTGCATAATTTATGAAATGAAATTTTGATGAGGTATGTGTATTATTCAGTGAAACTGAATTTTTGACGGCAGGGTGCAAAATTTATGAAAAGAATTATCTCTACAGGTGTGCAATATTATGGAGTTGCATATAAGAATACAAGTATTTATGAAACGAGCTCTCTATGAAAGTGTGCATTATTTTTGAAAGCGATAAGTGGGTAAAGTGTAGAATAATTTCGAGGTTTTATTCGCACAACTTCAAGGTTAGAAATTTCGAAAATGAAGCCGGGGATATGTGTGCATTATTTTTGAAATAGTTTTCTACCTAAATTGTGCAAAACTATTGAAATGAGTATCTGAGAAGTGTGCAATACTTATGAAATGTATACCTCATAAGAGTGTCTAATATTTATGAAAAGAGAGCAGTTTGTGGTTGCAACTTTCAAGTTCAAAATTTCTAAATTCAAACCGTCGATGAGTGTGCACTATTTTTGAAATAGGTTCATGGCCAAAGTGTGCAATTAATTGAAATAATTACTGAAAAGTGTGCAATATTTATGAAAATCGACACATGTTCATTCTTTCATGATTCGAATTGATTCGAAAAATGCAGTCCCCTCGATTCGTGGTTGGGGACTGATTTCAGGCTCTGAAAATCCTATCTCCATTTGGAAAGATACAGTTCTATGATATTATAATGATCACAGTATAATTTTATAGATTATATGATGATTAAAAACCCCAGTTCCAAGAAAGAAAAAAAAATAATTATGAGGACTCCTGATCAAGTCAATTGGTGAGCACATCTCTCGAGTCCATAGGGGTCAATAAGGTTTCACAAACCTGGAATACCTACATCTGTCTGTCTAAATGACCCAGTAAACGATGACGAGCCAAGATAATTAAACAAATCAATAATATAAAAAATAAATAAATAAATAATCCGATTGAAAACATGAGTTCACTTTTCTAATTAATTATTTATGCAAATTAGGCGATCAAAACTGTTTGTCTGGACAGACAAGTGTTTTGCAAGCGTTTCTTCTAGATAAATAATTTAAATGTAACGATCGCGGAGGATATTCTCTTGTACCTGACTACCTAACTGAGGTGTTTTTGTAGGTTTTGTAGGTTCTGCCTCGTTGACGATTTTGGAGGGAGGAGGAGGAGTTTTAGAATTTTTGTGTGGGGATAACAGGATTCGAAAGTGATTTGGACTGATTAAGGAGAGAGAGAGAGAGAAGGAAAATTAAGGAATTGAAAGTGAGAAATTTATTTATTTATTTATTTTTAACATGGAAATTAATTTGGTTTTTAATTATCTGCTAGTTTATCTGATAATTAAATTTGGAATGATGGGCTGAAACTGTATCAGTTTTATCGGTTCTCTTTTTTGAGAGGGAAAAGGTGGGGCTTTTTGGCAGAACGACTTTGGAATTTGGAAATCGTTTTTGAGGTATCTTGTTCAGTGCTGTCTTCTTCTTGTCCTCGTTTTTCTCCCTTTCCTTCTTTCAAATTCCTACAGTCTTACTTTCTTTGCTTCATCTGTTTCCTTTTCTTTCACTTTGTTACCATTTTTCTGTCTTTTTCCCTCCTGTCCATCTTATTTTGTTCCTATGTCTTCTATCGTCTCTTGTGCCACATTTTTGGAATAGATACCGTGTAAGAGGTTGCAAAATTTATGGAGCGAGCAACATATGAAAGTGTGCATTATTTTTGAAATGAACTGCTGACTAAAGTGTTCGATAATTACGAAAACCAGACAGTTTTTCATTCGCACAACTTCAAAGTTCAAAATTTTGAAAATGAAGCCACCAACATGTGTAAAGTTTTTATAAAAAAATATCTTTCATGTGTGCATTATTTTTGAAATAGATTCCCGGTTAAGGTGTGCAAAATTTATGAAATTAACTTTACACGATGGTGTGTAGTATTTATGAAAGGAAGTTCATACGAAAGTGTGCATTCATTTTGAAATAGATATTTGACTAAAGTGTGCAATAAGGCAGTTGTATTAGCATAAATTTGAATCGCACTATCTTTCTGTATAGTTTCTGCTTCTCTTCTTCTCTTGTTCCCTCCCTTTCCATCACCCTCTCTTCTGCCTATGTAGTTATTGAAAATCGCGGAGAGATATGAAGGTCTGTTACGACTCATACACTGAGTGATCTTGAGCAAAGAACCCTTGACTCAAAGCCATTAAATCGATCTGGGGCACATTCCAAAAGCCTGACACAGTCTAACGAAATAGAAGCTCAGGTCTCAAACTCCCACAAAAGTCTCGGAATGTACAATTGAAAGGTCTTTTACGTTCACAGACAATGTTTCATGGCTAACAATCAAGAGAATGGCAGAGGGTACAGAAGGGAAAAGGTGAAGGCTCTGACAAAAATTCCCAGATGAGAGGAATGGACGGATGGACAGACAGACAAACACACTCAGAGATGTATCACTGCCAACCGGTCCCATGACCAATAAAGAATTCTCTTAGACAGTAATCGAATTCAAGGATGACAATTGGAGGTTCGGGTCGGATCCAGGGTAACAATGCTCACGGAACAACTTTCGCGACCGCGCCTAAAAATCAAACATCCAAACCAACGTTTTCGTGTTTCTAGATCCAACAAACACAACAACAACAACAACCTCCGAATCAGGAGCGAGGATCCAATGCTTCCGGCGGCATGAAAAACAAGTGGAGTCTCGATGCACGAAATGTTCCGCTCGTGTTCCTTGATAGGGCAAGCCCCGTAGATCGGGATGACTTCTAGTCGTGAACCTGCCTTTCCGGTTTTTCGAGAGGAAACGTTTTCCCGAGATATAGATAGGGGTCGTGTCGTCAACTTTTTCTCATCTTCTCCTCCATCTTTCTACTCTCATTGTCTCGGGTTTGAGTCTTTTCAACACTTTCAAGAGCTTTTGGTAATTTCTTCTCACTTTCTCCATCTCTTTTGGTATTTAGAGTTCAAAAGGCCATCAGTTTCCGGTTTTTTGTCTCCCATTATATTTGAATCTTCACTCCTTCTCCTTTCCATGACCAAAACCTTTAGAAAGCTCGTATCTGAGGCTTTAAAACAGCGACTCCACTTTCAGTTTCGTGACGTCAACTCGGGGAGGTGCAAGGAAAACTTTTAAAAAGGAAGCAAGCGGTTAAACTAGACTATACTCATGTCATCATCAGTTTTCATTTGTGGGAATTTCCGGAGGTGAAATGTGAAGCGGAAACGGAAGATGTTTTAAAACTTAATTAAGACTACCATCTACTGTCGAGCTTTCAAGCTCTGCTCTTAAAAAGTCATGAGAAATGAGAACCTTTTAAGAATAACATTTCGCTTTTGTATGAAGAGGAGCTTCTACCTCTTCCTTCCACCCTCTTCTCCAGGAGATAAATTATCACGTTTGTCATGAGATTTGTCGGAGTCGCAGGGATTTTTTTCCCTCCTCTTTTGTTTTTGTTTTTCATCACAAGAAGATGGGTTGAGATGCTACCGCCTCGAGACAGATGTCGTAATTTTGAAAATGAAATAAATGATCTATTCTTGACAAGAGAGAGAGATGAAAGAAATGATTTCGGGAGAGAGATGTTGTTGACCAATACGCGAGAACAATGACGGATGAAGTAATATAGAAAAGACGCGATCAGGGATCAGGTAGAGGTCATATGAGCTACCATCGCGTTTCTTTCATCAAAATCAGTCAATTAATATAATATATGGTTCTCTGACGATGTTGCCATAATATGTTCGTGTGTGCCATTCGTTAAAATTATTGATCTTTTGATCTTTTTCATAACTGCCTTCCGATTTTTTGTTTGGTAGCCTTTTTACGGGCGTCAGTCAGTGGAATTCGAGGTAATAACGTGACGGCTAACCGTTTCCACTTTGGGACCGTTCATCGCGGTGTACCAAGTTTGCGATTCGCTTTATGCGATTTTTCGCCGGGAGATGTTTTTGAGTTTGTCGGCTATCCTTGATTGATTGGTCTTGTCTTTGGTGGTGGTGGAAGGGCAGAGCGTGATTTTTGGTCGGGGTGATGATGCAATTTTTTACCTTTTCGGGTTTTATTCCCTAAAAAGTCTTTTTTGAGATGAGTATTGGCTTGACTTTCTGATGTTTCAGCAAAGTTGGAGAGCAGTATTTAGCAGAGCAGTATTTGAGGTAGGCTTTTATGGTTTCAGGTATGAGAACCTTTTTTTGACAATTTTTGTTTCTTTTTAAGGTTTGAGAGTGGTCAAAGACCACTTTGTTTATGAAAGTATTACTTGAGAGTTTGAGCTTCTCTCTCTCTTTTTGTGTTCTTTCCATCCTCTTCCTCTCTTTTGTTTCCTTACTTTTTATTCTGCCTTCTCTTTCTCTATGTTTTTAGTTATCCTCCTCTTTCCGGTTTTCTCTCCTTTTATCTCTTTCTATTTTTGATTTTTTTCTCTTCTTTCTGTCTTTTTCTTCCTACTTTTCCCTCCTCTTTTCTTTCTCTTTACTTTCCCTTACTCTTCCTCTCTTTTCCTTTTTGATTTTTCCTCCTCTTTCCCTCATTTTCTTGTGTACTTGTGGTGTTGATGACTATGGCGATGCCTTGAGAGTCTCAAACAACATAATCTTACAGTTAATATTGACAAATCTAGCTCCAACGGTAGGTCTGTCCTTCTCTTGCTGGAAAGACCAAACTTAAACTGTACACCCGTCACCTGAATAATCTTTGACCACACCTCACGCAGTCTTATAGAAGTCAGGTCTCCCAAAACTGTCCGTCTGTGTAGTGAAATCACCTTCCTTCTGCAAATTTCTACCTTTTCAAAACCATTTTTCTAGCTTTTAGGCGTCCAAACCCACCTGCTGTTATTCATTTTTGTTCTTCTTGAGATCCTCCTAGGCTCTTCCTTTGTCTTTTAAGGAATGGGAAAAACCATGAAGACATTTCTTAGTTCGGATGTCACTCTCAAGCAGATAATAACGTGCAAAAAAACAATTCGGAAGATCGTGTTCAGCATGTGGCACCATAAAGCACACCAAGGCGTCTTTCCAGAAGGTGTATAACACCCGCTACCGAACTGGTTCGTTAACGGTAGACTACCGTCATTCCCCTGCCTCCACCCCCCGTCTCTTTCCAAACAAATTTACATCCGATTTTAATTTAAAACAAAATTGGAGAAGTCGAGGAAAAGAAAATTTTTATTTTGTGACTTTGGGTGGGTGGATAACGAGCCTGACTGCAAAAAAAAGGATTTTTATTGCCGAAATTTTATTTTCGACCGCAAATAATGACCCCGCATTAAACTGGAGGAAAAAAGTCAACCAATGTTTAGCACCGTGTTTATCAGAAACTTCAGGTCGAACTAATCAGAGGAAGAATCCTCTCGGATTGGTTAGGACCATAAATTAATGTAAATTATTGGCTCTGGGTCCTCAGATAAGGCCACAATGACAGAATATATTGCAGCTCTGGCAATATCCTCTTCGGAATTATAATTTAATTTGTGCGCCGTAAATTCTTCAGGTACACCTCTCGAGTTCTTGGACTCTGCGAGAGGGCATAGCTTTCATAACTACCACAACATTTATTTTTTTCCCATAATTCTTTGGCAGGAGTATAAAAGAAAAAATTTTTTTTCTGGCTCCGGAAATTTTGGAACTGTTACCTTTTTGAGATTTATGGTTTCAGGTATGAGAACCTTTTTGAGAATTCTTGTTTCTTTTTAAGGTTTAAGTGGTCAAAGAGTTTGTTAATTGAAGTTTTGCTTGAGAGTTAAAGCTTCTTTCTCTTTCTGCGTTTTCCTTTCTATCTTTCTTTCTTTCTTTCCCTCTTTCCTGCTTTCTTTTTCTCTTTCCTGTCCTGTTTTCTCTCTCTTTCTTTTTCCTTTCCTTATCTTTTATCTTTGATTTTCCTTCCTCTTTCTATCTTTCTCTTACAGATATTTTCTCCACTTTCCTCTCTCCTCCTGGTTGTTCTTCTCTTTCTGTCTATATCTTCCTGGGTTTTTCCCCTCTTTTCTTTCTTTACATTTTTACTTCTT
The DNA here is from genome assembly GCA_016920875.1 of Columbicola columbae. NCBI lineage: Eukaryota > Metazoa > Arthropoda > Insecta > Psocodea > Philopteridae > Columbicola > Columbicola columbae. Next base: position 10,798,231 of record JADMLL010000009.1, on the reverse strand, counting down.
TCTCTTTTCTCTCAGTTTTTCTCTCTTTTTATCTTTCGTGCGTCTCTTGTCTGTTTGTTCTATTTTCCTTTTTTTAAATTTTCTATCTCTTTTCTCTTTTTTTTACTTTGTTTTGTCTTCTGTTGTCTGTTGTTCTATATTTTTCTTTTACTTCCTGGGCATTTCTGTTGTTATATTTCATACTCTTCCTTCGTTTGTTTGTATTGCTCTATCTTTTCTTTTTTTTCTGTTTTTGAAAAACTCAGTTCAACCGATTTTAAGGTTTGGTGTATATACAGAGAAGATGTAATTCCTTCCATTTAGGCTTTAAGTTGGTTGACCATTTAAACCGTCAGCTTTCCAGTCGTGGGAGTGAAGATGAGAGAGAGAAAATTTTTACCTTCGCAAGACACTCTTGCGTAAATGAGGATTAAAACCAACACCAAAATTGGATACAGGTATAAACACAATCGTGATCGACTTACCGGGGATTCACATATCCGATTAAACCTACATGAATTCAGGTATATGATCGGTATGAAATGATTTTGTAAGAAAAACACGACGACAGGCTGTTCGGTTAGGCTTTCCTCAAATTCCTCATCCGAAATGGAGGAAATTTATTCAGGCTACATTAGGACTGACAAAAACCTGAAATTTTTCTCGCGTCCAATAAATAACCAGGCTCCGAAGACACCCGAACCTGATTTTTTGCTTCTGTCGGATCCAACGAACGAACGTCTATCTAAATTATAAAATTCGTGGAGACAATTATTCTTGTCAGTTGTAGATGTCAGACAACAGGAGGAGATGATGATGGCGATTTCTTCAGGTTGACACTACGATATATTGGGTTGGCAACCCTGATCCCGATACCATTAATTGGCCAGTCACTGATTCTCATCGGAGTTTTTATATCTAAAAATGATTTTCGACTACTGTTTTAATGATTTCGGTAGGTAGTCTGGTAGTCCAGGAGGATGAGGAGGGAGATAGAGAACGCTTTGTAGGTATGCGAGTTGCTATGTTTTCGTTTTCTCATTAATCTTTGGCGCGAAACCTGAGGCTGGTAATTTTTTCTGATGAGTATCTACAGACGGATGAGGAAAATGAACCATCGGCTGTGTTTTGAGAAGAGAGGAAGCGATGACGAGGGGTTTGCTGGCTTTTTGGTGTTTTCGACCAATTAGGAGAAGGGTTCTTGGTTCTTGTAGTTCTTTCGAAAGCTCTTTTTTTATTTCATTCATTTTGGTTAGGCGATCTGTACGTCTGATTTGTTTTCCTTGAATGATTATCATCTTCCTTTCTTCTCCTCTTTCCCTTTTAAATAATTTTTTTGAGGGTATTCTTAAGATCTCTTTGACTTATTTGATTTTTGTTCTGTTGGCTTCTTGCTTTCATATTTGCTTTTCTTGTCAGCTTCTGTAGTTTTTTCTGTGCTTACTTCTGTTTTTTTTCCCTCTTTCTCTTCCTACCACTTTTTAGCGAATTCCTTCCTCCTTTATCTCTATCTTTCAACACTACCAAACACTCCCCTTCTTATCTTCTATCTCGAGGTCAGGACAGAGATTTTCCTGCCTTTTGATTGACTTAACTATCTCTTTATGACACAAAAATTTTCTTTCTCCTTTTCTCCAACAGCAGAATTTGAATTTTTCTTGCCTCCTGTAAGACTGACAGTAAAAATGTCTTCTTCAACTGTTGTACTTCCTTTTGATCTTTCTCAGTTTCCAGGAACCACACCTTCTTGTTTAGGGAGTACTGAAAAATCCTGTTGGTCATTTCCACTCTGGAACGTTTTTAATCCGACAGCTTTTGGAATTTGTATTTCGAAAATGAAATTTCGCTAATGTTGTCTGTTAGGTCCTAACCCCCTTCCCTCTCAACTTGCTGTATTTTAGCTGTAAATCTCTTCACCCCCATTCCACGCTCTCCATTTTCCTACAAATTTTCTAACGAGCTTTTGCAAGCTCAAAACAATGGCTTTAAGGTCGTTACCTCGTTTCCTTTGTCCCTTTGGCTGAATAAAAACAGGCAAACATGGGTCTTTATGCCTCGGATCAACTGACTTAATTAATTTAATTCTAAGCAATTAGTATTGTTTGGGGAGTGTTTTTGGGTCTCTACATAATCGCAACCCTTCAACCCACGTTCATTATAATCTTCGTTCCTTTGTTTCGATCAGATTTGCCGGAGCCATCCCCCCTCTTCCTCCTTTCCTCTCCGAAGCCTCTATAAACCGAGCTTTTAAAAGCTTTAATAATAATCCTACGAACGCGGTGAATTCGGTTTCGCAAATTTTAACCTTTGAAGGAAACAAAAAGCCTTCGGAGACAGAACCGAGAGATAATAATAAAATTGCGGATGAGAGATGCAAGAGTAAGAAGAAGTGAGGGCGGGAGAGAGAGGAAGGATGGGAGAGGCACGTGAAAATTAATGCAACAAAATTCCACTTGCTAAAGCACATACCGACGGACTTGTCATTAGATGTGTCACTAAATCAAGGAACAAGTCTCGGAGGCACTTTAATCATATGAATACTAAACACGCGGTTAATCATGACAATTAATAAGAGAACCCAACAGTTTTATTGATTAATAAATAACGACATTAAAGAAACAGTAGAAGGAGGCGGAGGAGGAAGAAAACCTGGGAATGAAGAAATAAAAATTTAAATTTTAGATTGGAACTGATTAACTAAATCAATCTCTCTCTCTCTCTTTGAGAAAAATAAAAAGATGTCAAAAAGGAAGAAGAAGAAGAAGAAGGAAAAAGCCAGGATCGGCTCACCTGACTGACTGACTTTTCAATTCATCTTATTAATTATGTTAATGAATTGGTGAATTAGTTTTTAGGTTCTTTCTGTTTGTGAGCCGAAACCTGAAAATTTTATCCTCCTCCTCTTCCTCGGTTGTGACTGATTCTCGAACCTTCGAGTGTCGATGGTTTTTTTGTTAAAGTTGTCAGGTTGGTTGTCGGAGATGTCGGAGCGGGTTTTCTTTTCGTGGCGGGTTGGCTGAAATGTCGAAAAGGAGGAGGAGGAATATGGGAGGAGGAATGAATTGTGAGAAGCAAAATTACTGCCCACAAGCCTGACTTGACATTCATTTTGGGAGAGGAAGGAGATTGAATGAATTTGTAAAGTGTTAAATGGTCTCGGAAGAAGTAAGACAGTAGCCTAACTAACAGGAAGATGGGTTTAATGTTGATGTCGAAATCTGGAGAGAATAGAAAGTGAAGATGAGGAGAAAAAGAGGAGGAAGAGGAAAAACAAAAGAAGTCGTAGAGAAGAAAGACAAAATACTGAAAACAACTGTGAACTAAAAAAAGATAAGGTGGAAAAGGGAGAAACAGAATGTCGACAGAGTGCCAGAAAAATGAAGAACAAGAGAAGAAAAGCTGATAAGAAAATAGAATTAAAGAAGATGAAAGGAGAAAAAAGAAATAAGGAAAAACAAGAATATCAAAGAAGAAGTCAAGAAAATATAAAACTATCAAAGAAAGGGTCTCCAGGATAAAGGGAAACGAACTAAAAAGAAGAAACAATAGTAGAAGAAAAGAAAAGAGAGAGAAGAAAATCATAGAAAGAAAAGACAGTCGAATACTGACAGAAAGAAGGAAAAAGACAAGAAAAAGGAAAGAAACAGAATACGGCCAAAATACCTAACAGGAAGATGCTAGAGAATATAAAGCAAAAGAATATCAAGAGGAAGAAAAAGAAAACAAAAGAGAGAAAAAGATGGAAAAACAGAAAGAGAAAGGATTAAGGTAGTCAAAGAGAAGGTTAGAACAACAGTGAACTCAGAAAAATAGACAGGAAAAAGAGAAAACAAGACTATTAGAGAAAGCAGAGAGAGAGAAGAGAGAAGAAAAAGATTGTAAGTACGAAAAGACAGCAATCAAATACAGGGAACAAGAAGGAAACAATTAACACTGACATGAAACGACAACATTGGATGAGACAATGATACATAAAACTAAAGTGTGAGACAAAACAGAAAGAGAAAAAGAAAAAGAATGGAATAAGGAGTAATGCCAAACAGATAATAAAGAGGAGGACTGAAGACTTAAAGAAAAACAAAAAGAAAATAAAAAGAAAAAAGAGAAGAGAAAAGAGACAGAAAGAGATAAAAATATTTACGAGCAGTTTTTAAAGGTTCGACAAAGGAAGAAAGGGAGTCAGGTACGTAACAAAACCTGAATCGAAGCGATTACAAAACAGCACCACGAAATGGCCAATAAAGTATGGTCTTCCTCACCGACAAACAACAAATGTCAATTTTAAAGGCCAAAAAGAAAATGGGAAAATGTTCAAAGACTTAATTTAAAGTTAATTAAGAATCAATTTAATCTTTTCTTTTCATTGCCGTTAAGTTGGCAGTCGTTATTTTTAACATCCTAATGAACCGTTGGCTCGTATCATCTTCCCCGGGCGTCTTCTCTTCATCATCATCAGCCTCTAGCGGATGCCCTGGCGTCGCTTGATATATTTATCATAATTTCTTTACAACTATATTTACATAATGTTACCCATTTATGTATGTAAATAAGGGATTAAATACCGGAAATGCTAACAAAATGAAGAGACTGCTAGCCAAACTTGCAAGACACAAATTACCTTACCTGTATCTTTATTAATTCAATAACCGATAGTAGTGTGCAGTATTTATGAAATGATGTTTTTCGAAATCCGGGAATTTCGATATGAGTTTTGTAAGAGCCACACCCTAAATTTTAAATGAAAGCTTAAGGAAAGTGTGCATTACTCTTATAATGAAATAACGATAAAAGTGTGCATTATTTATGAAATGAAGGGGTTAGGAGGTGTGCATTACTTTTGAAAAATCCAAGCTAAAACTTCGTATTTTTCAATAAAATGAACTCAGTGCTACTGTGCAATACTTATAACATTATCTTTGGCTAATAGTGTGCATTATTTATGGAATGAAATACTACAGGAAAATGTGCAATATTTATGAAAACAACGGTTTTTAAATTGAAAGACTAGTTTGAGGTGCTGTTTTGAGTTTTTGGTGAGCTAACTAGAGGAAACTGGGAATGATATCTTAGTAAAAAAAATGAGTCAGTTTAGTAAAAATTCTGAATAAAAGTGTGCATTATTTATGAAATAGTCAAGTTACCTCCCAGGTGCATCCGTCTTCTCCATCCTATTTAACCGTTGTGTTTATCTAGGATACTCCAAGTGGAGTAGCCGAAATCATTATGATCATAAAACCTGGCAAACCCCTGACCAGTTAACCTCCTACCGCCCCATCAGTCTCACCTATTCTCCAAACTCCTGGAAAGGTCCTTCTCAGAATCAATACATTCCTTCATGACCACAACCTGATTCCTTCTCACCAATTTGGTTTCAGGAATCGCCCTGCTCCCTGCATTGAGCAGGTACATCGTCTTTGAGGACAATCTCAGAGCCCTGGAGGCCAGGAATACTGCTCTGCTGTGTTTTGACGTCTCTGAGCCCTTCGACAAGGTCTGGCACGAGGGCCTCAAACATAAACTGAAAAGCTCTGTTCCTCCTCTCTTCTACCATCCTCTCATCTCTACCTGGAGAACAGAAATTTCTATGTGAAGTATCGTGGTCAACAGACAGGTCTCACCCCATCCCGCTCCGGTGTTCCCAGAGCGTGCTAGGACCGACACTGTATCTCATATTCACTTCAGACTTACCAGTAACATTGGAACAACTACAACATTTGCAGACGATACGGCCATACTAACAACTGAAGGTGTCTAACTGCCACACAAAACTTACAGTTACACTTGGACAAACTACAAGACTGGTTATCCATCTGGCGTATCAACGTCAACGAAACCCAGTCCAATCATCTGTTCACCTCCGTAAAGGGAGTGTCACCAGTCTTCATGTACTATCCTATCCCGGTCGACCGAAGTCAAATATCTCACATCTTGACCGCAGATTGACTTGGAAGACCCACATAAAACAAAAGAGTCCAAGCCCAGTTGGTTTCTTAACAACTGCTGGGAAGATACTCAGAACTCAACCTTGGCAACAAAGTCCTTATCTACAAAACCATCCTAAACCCATCTGGATTCCTAGGGATCCAGCTCTGAATTCCTCCGCCAATTCAAACCGAAATCCTTGAACGTTTCCCAATCTAAAACCACAAGATCGTGGTAGATAACCATGGTTCGTTCAACTCCACATAATCCGAGAACGATCTGGGTTCCCACCGTAAAGGGAGGTTGCCACTTTCCTATACTCCTCCCGACTGGCGGTCCATCAAAATCCTTCTGCTCCTCATCAGACCTGACCAACCAACGTCGACTAACGTTACAAACCGTTAGACTCACTAACGCTTCTCTTAGTACCCACCTCACCTTTCTCCTAATCCTTCCCTTCCTTACTTACCCCACACGCTTCCCTCACCTACTACCCTAACCTTTACTCCTCCATATCCTTCCTTCCCTCTTCTTTCTCTACCTCTTTCCTCATCTCCCACTAACCTCAAACCAGTCATCCTACTTACATTGATTCCACTCCTGGGCAAAGGCCTGGTCTGTTCCCCAACCAAATCCCCCTCAACTAGACCAACTACAAAATGTCTCG